>JAIUCV010001273.1:0-128499 GCA_026724425.1 Erythrophleum ivorense
GGTTTTAGGGATAGGGACATATTTATTTAGTTCATTGAAACTTGTTCAAAGTGGTCTAAGGTCAATTGGTAGGAAAAATACATTTTCAAAGTTGTCACTTGTGGCTTCATGTACCTTCGCTATTAAAATTGAAGTTAGAATGATTGGATTAGCTTTTAATCCTTGAGTTAGGTAAGACAATTGAATGGAGATTTTAGGAATGTAAACTCTTTAATAACCTTGCCTTTTAGCCATTAAAAGACCCCAAAATTGATCTTGAAGTGGTAGCAAGTTGTTAGTTCATTCCTTTCAATGCTTTAGTGCAATAGGTTTCCAAGTCACGGCCAAGTTTTCTTAACTCGCGGCCAAAATGAGTTGATTGTGTTCTAGTAGCAATTTTGGCCACAATGCAAAATATTTTGGCCGTGGCACAAAATCATCCATTGGCTAATTTAGCCATGACACAAGTATTTCGACCGCGATGCATGTAACACCATATTTTCTAAGCTTATCTTACCTCATTTCTAAGTTCTCTTCCTTGGATCATACCAGTTTGCCAAGGAAAGATTATTAAAAATATTAATTAAATTGCGTTATGTTATGGATAAATTTTTCTCTTAGTGTTCTATGGGCCATATGGACTCATCCATTCCATTCTCACATTTAAATACACAATTACAGCTCATAACAAACTCAAGACGTGGCCTAGAATTCGTGCAAGTGGATGGAATACATAAAAACACTAGGTGTAGCCTCGACCAAAATGTCTAACTTACTGTCATAAACTTTGAAAAATCATAACTAATTCTAAAAATACTAAAATCATGCATACTTTACCATTTTGGAAAGCTATCGATGTCTACTTTATGCTAAGAATAATTCTATGCCACAAAAGGGCTGCTAGCCACAAAAAATTGATAGAACAGTACCAAAAGTTGACAATCATTATTGGTACTGTGCTCCAACTTCAAAAATTCATATCTCCCTGCTTAGAGGTCCAATTGGGGTGATCTAGGTGTCCATGAAAAGATTATCATGTTTGATTTATGCCTATAAAATTTCATGAGTGTTGGATGTGACGTCCATTTTTTCATAAAACATCGAAATGAGTTAGTTTTCAAAGCAAGTCACCTGAGGTGAGTTATTGAAGACCAAGAAAAATTAGAATAAAATTATAAATAATGAAAAATGAGGATTTAAGCTTTAAGTTGCTCAAAAACTAGGGTCGTAGTGATTCAAAAAATTTGTCGAAAAGCTAGTGGCATTTTTGTAAATAAGTGCAATTTTGGAAAAACACATAGGAGGGCTTTTTAAATGAAATTTTTGAGTTCTCTTGGGTTCTCAAAGGCCCTGAAAACCATGGGAAGCCCCAGGACAGTTAACACCCCTCTGGTGTAGGTTTTCTAATGCCGATTGACCTGAACTTTGACCGATTCATTTAGAAAGATTTTAGCTCCGATTTGAGTGATTCCAAAGGTATTTTACTAAATTGAGAACCTAAATTTTATAATAAAAAAGACGGCTCTCAAAAAGGAGCTAAAACGAAGCCAAATATGAAATGCCATTGCGAAGGGGCAAAATGGAAATTTTGTAATTGTTCTTTCTTGAAACTTCTTTAAGAAGCACGTTTCACTTCTCCTCCACTTTTAGACTGATTTGTTCTGCCCAAAAATCAGAGGAAATTCAAGAGGCTTAGGCACACAAGATAAAGGAGGAAGAAGGAGAAAACCAAGGCAAGAAAGGTAAGATTTCTTAAGAATTTCCATATCCCTCCTTCTTGAAACTTGTTCCTCTCCTCTCAAGCTTCCTTTCTATGGTTTTAATGGGAAGTTTGGTGCTATTTTGAGGGCAGAATAGAGAGGGGAATTTTGAAATTGGAGAGAGCAAGCCAAAGGAAGAGGCTTCTTAGAAGAACTTGATTCAAGGTACTTTTCTTGCAAGATATTGCTTCTTTTTCCTTAGTTTCTTCTCCTATAATTTCGGCCAAAATAGACCCAAGGAGAAGGAAGGGTTTTTGTTCAAGAACCGTCAAGAATTAGTGAGATTAAGTTAGAGGAAGATGGAAGATACCAAGAAATTCCAAGGAAATCCATGAAACTAGAAGTTGGAAAAGTATAGAGCATTTAAGGGAATTTTAAAAACTGATTTAATCCATGAGTTACCTTAGCTATTTAAGTGTTTCCTTGAACTTCTACAACTCTTAACAACCTCCCTAAGTGGTTCCCTCATTAAGGAAAAATCAAGAAGCCATTAAACCCCATTAAGGCTCCATATTTTGGCCAAGCAAGGATAACATAGTTAGGGAGAGTTTTAAATTTTTCTAAGCCCATTTTTGAGTCATATATGATGAATGAAAGTGAAAGGAGCCCTTGGAAAAAATTTAGGAAGCTTGGAGCATGAGTTGGTGCTTTAAGTTCCATAATGTGACCTAAGGAAGAAACTTGTACTTGGGCTCTTGGTTTTAATTCAATGATGACTCCAACAGGCTTAAAGGGAGTCAAGAATCATGTATAAAAGGAAAGAATGGGGCCTAGACTTCAAAGAGTGGGTGTTGCTTCATTAGGGCCATTAGGAACCATAAGTGAATTGTAAAACAAAGTTAGAGTTCCAACTAGATAGGTAGTTTTGAGAATAGTTCCAAAAGTCTAATTGGTTCTTATTTTGTGTAATTAGGCCAATGAAAACAAAGCCCCACCTAGTTATGAGTGTGTAGCTATGGGAGGAGATCCAATTTCAAGAGAAAAAGTGTGCTTGTGTGGCAAAGGTAGCTCTCTCTCTTTTCTCCCATGTATGAATGAATGTCTACATTATCTTTGAATGTGTGTATGTATATTTTAAGCTATGAATTATGTTTTTAGTATGATGCCTATATTCCATGGAACTATAGTGTTGCATTATGTATTCAAATGATGCCTAAAATGTTTGCATTGGTTTGCTTGAATGTGGAGAGGCTAAGAACTTTCTATCTTTAGTGAGGATAAGCCAAGAGCCCTTAGAAGTGGTTCAGACTAAGAGAAAGTCTCCCAAAAGCAAGGATTAGTTCAAGGCCTTTGAGAAAAAGGGTGAGACAAGTCCAAGAACCTTGAAGAAAGTGGGTTAGGCTAATATATTCATTTGGCAAGCCTAAGTGTGTTATGGGTGCTTTGTGTAAATACCAAGAATGTATCTTGTACCATTTTCTATATTAATATGCCATGCATGCATCCTTAAAACTTGTATTGCATTCTTTATGCATAATTGAATGGGAGATGAGCTATTGGGATTCTTTGAATCTCACTCCCTCCTCTCCAATATCCTAATATGCTAGGTGGACCAAGTGAACAAAAAAATAGGAGCCACCAAGCTTGAACATAGGGAAATTGGCAAAGGATTTGTGAAATAGTCATTTTGTCACCACTTTGTTGTTAAGAAATGTAATCTAATGATGTGCATGGTGTATGCACTTATGAATACTTGTAAATGGATGAACATATTGTATATGTATGAGAATTAGAACTATATTGAATGATGTAGCAAGTTTTTAGTATGAATAGTAAGATTTTGGCATTATGTACATGGTGTCTATTTTGGTGTGGGAGAATGATTTTTGCAAATCTGGGTTGTTAGATATTTGAGCCATGTTTGATAGCCTATGTTGATGCTTTCCCACGTGCTCATAGAGCCTTAGGAGTAGGAGAAACAAATTTGAACCTTTGGAACCCTCTTTTAATACAAAAAAAATGTCACTTTGCCCCCTTATATCAAAGTCTAACCAAATGACCTCTTCTTGACTTGAAATTTGGCATTCAATTAGATCTTTCCTAGAGATTTTTGGGAAGCTAAAGATTAGGTCATTTAGAGCTCTTTGGAATTTTCTATGATTTTTCAAAGTTGGTATTAGAATTTCAGATTTGCACCAGTACTGTTCATTTGGTCAGTTGTGTAATTGTGTCATCCGAGGGGAAAACGTCGTCCAATGGCTACGAAATTTTATAGGGAGAAATTAGACATTCACAGTGACTTGTAACAACTAGAAGAACTTCATTTGGAGGTCTGAGCTAAGAGATATGAATTTTTGAATTTCTGGAACAGCAACAGTAGCGCAACACGACCTGAGTCACTGTTCCATTGAATTTCAGTAGTTGAACATGCTTGCTCTAGTCTGAGTCTATTTTTAGCATAACTTTAACATTCATATATTTCCAAATTGGTATCATTTTCATGGATTGGATTTTTTTGGAATTAATTGGATATTTTCAAAGTTTATAGCAGACACTTGCATTAGTACCTGTAACTGTCTGAACCTTTGCCCCTTTTCATGTGTCAAACGCTTCTATGTTATTTTTCATGGCCTAGACATATTTTTGGCATAAAGTAGACATGGTATCTTTCTATAATGGCCAAGAATACATGATTTCAATTTTCTAGAATTAGTTATGAATTTGGAAAGTTCATATCAGTAATCTGACCCTGTAGTCCAAACAGCAGCAACCTCAGTGGCTTTTCAGATGTCAAATGTTCTCCCCTTAATGATTCATGAGCTGAAATTATTTTTACCATGGGTTAGACATCCAGATATTTCTGGAATGGTAAAGTTTGTTAGATTTCAATTTTTTTGGATTTAATTATGAATTTCTGAAATTGTGACAGAAAAATTGAAAATCTAGCCGAAAATATGTATAAGTATTTTATACTCCCCCTTAGTTTCCATGAGAGGTAGGCCACTTTTGATGATGCAAATGAGTTGTATTCATGTAATTAAATATGTGAATGTGACGTATGAGCTCACATGGTCCATGTGACATCGAATGAAATTTTTATACACAACGCAAGGTAAAAAAATGTATCATTTTTAATCTCTTTCCTTACTCCTTCATGGAATTGATGATTTAAAGCATGAGAATGTTATGAAATAAGCTAGGATATATGGTGTTACACGTTGGACATCATTTGTCCCTCGAATGACACAATCTAAGTTTCTGAGCATATGAACAGTGTCTGCATCAGTTCTGCAGAAAAATGCCAACTTTGGAAATTCATAATAAATTACACAATGCTCCAAATAATCTGGTCTTTGGCTTTCCAAAGAGCTCTAGATAAGATCTATATGTGTGCCAAATTTCATGAGAAAATTCGTTCATTTGGTCAGATCTTGATATTGGGTTGCAAAATGGTTCATTTTGTGTCATTTAAGGGGTCTAAATGGTCCATTTTGAGTTCTAAGGCAACCATGACCACTTGAGCACATGAGAATATACCAAAATAGCTTTGCTAAACTTGTCTCAAAGGTGCATAAACCCAGAAATTAAAACCTCACTCTCTCATCCCATGTCATACACAAGAATGTACATGCTATTGCTTGCCATTCCATGCCCAATTCATGCTATTTCATACATTTGGCATTAATTCTCATTCATACATCATACATTTACATATTTACATGTGTTCATGAAGTCATATAACATATATGACAATGGATTACATCATGTACCACTCATATGGCTACAATTAGGCATTTTCATATATTTGGTTGTCAATCTTTTTCTTCCAAACTTGGTGGCTTTGATTACCTTGCTCATTTGGTCCACCTAGTATGTTAAGACATTGGAGAGGAGGGAATGAGATTCAAGGAATCCCAATAGCTTATCTCCCTTTCAATCACATATAAAGAATGTAATACAAGTCTTAAAAATACATGCATGGGCATATTGAAATGTGTGAGGATTCAAGAAACTCCTCCTGACAAATGGAGAGATAAGTTACATGAATTCTCAGCATGGATTGATCTTCAGATGACTCATCTAGATGCCAATCTTGAAGCAACCCTCACCGAGTTTTCCACTAGGTTCACTAGCACTTTCTAAGAATGGTTTTAAAGCCTAGGAGAGTATAGACAATGATTTTATATCACAGCTGGTAGTGCTAATGACCTTCTTGGCTTTATCCACAAAGAATTCTGAGAGATTTTTATCTTGTTGATAAGCAGAAAAGGCATAAATATTTTCAAATGAAATGTTACTCTTTGAAGAAAAAAGATCTTGATTTCTATTACAAAAGAATGGCAGAACGGTACTACCTTCTTAATAGTTTTAATGATGTCAATCTTAGATACACCTTCATTGCCTCCTTACCAAAAGAGTTATAGCCAGAACTATTGAGAGCCATTCAATCCCTCATAAGAGATATGACTGACATCTCTCTTGGGGAGATCTATTAATTAACCATAGCTACTCTTGAAAAGCTATGTGAGCAACACAAAATGTTTGATTCTATGATGGATGGAAAACTTTCTTTGCAAAAGATTTGCAAAAAGCCTTATCTCCAAATCAAATGCAAAGACAAAACCAAATGCTCTTTCCCAATAAAGAAAAAATCCCATTACAAGCATGCTTATAACAAGCCTTCCAAAATTTACAGACATTACAAGAAAAGGCGACCTAAAAAACTAATCTGGTTTTTCATATGACGGCTCACACAACATGGCAAAAGAGACTGTTGTTACATCTGTGGAAAAAAAAGGATATTTTGCTAAACAATTTCCTAACAAAACAAAGAACGATATAAAACTCCTTGAACAAGTTCAGGCCAGTATTCCTCTTATTGTTGATAATGACATTGAAGAATATTTTTCAGGATAAGAAGATGTTGATGTTCATACTGTGTTTGCTCTTCCTGAACTTCGACTCTTAGATTCAGAATTCTCTTATTCATACTTGTCAGATTATTCTGACCATTATATCCATCCTAGTTACTCTGTCCAACCCTACAATTTAGCTGAACAAACAAAACCTCCAATGCCTTTATGTTTAAATGCAGATTTTATAAAGCAAGTATCATAAATTAATCTCTATCATAGCTTATATGGATACTAGTGCTTCAAAAAGCTTTATGAATCCTGTAGTTCTTCCTCCATAGGCATGGACAACTCATTCAGAATACTTTAGTGCAATTGATGGAAGAATTTTCAAAGTTGATCTTATTACCAAGAAAAGAATTGGTATTAAGATCTTTCCTAACTGTATTGTTTGGACTAAAGTACTTGGTAGCAGTCTCCCAGACAAAGATATCTTTATTAGAATGGACATTTACTATCAGGCCAAGAAACTCCAAATCCTTCCTCAAAAGATTCAGTTCAAATAATAGTTTAAGCCTTACATTATCATCTCAAAAGTGTTTGAGTTTTCAAATGTTCCTACTAGTTATGAAGATCTCTGTGATCAATTTATGTCTTACTGTCCAGAGTCACATGACCAATTTTCTCATCCCTGCTTTCATTTAAAAGAAATGAGGATATCAATCCTACAAAGGTAACTCATCCTAACATGAATCCAGATGACTTGAAACTTACTAGAGAAGAGTGTACAACCCTTCTTCAACAAGGTCTTATTAATCTAACCAGATCTGATTGGGCGTGCCAAGCTTTCTATATGAAAAAATGAGCTAAACAAATACATAGAAAAAAGAGACTAGTCATTGACTACAAGCCTCTTAACATGTTTTTACAAGACAATAAATTCCCATTACCAAAGATCAGTTCTCAACTTAGTCTGCTCAAAGAAGCTAAAATTTTCTCTAAGTTTGATCTTAAAACAGGCTTTTGGAAACTTGGAATTGATCTCGTAGAGAGGTATAAGATAGCTTTTTGCATACCCAATGCCCAATACCAATAAACTATTATGCCATTTAGGTTGAAGGTTGCCCCGTCTCTATTTCAAAAGGCCATGACAAAAATCTTTGAGCCCATCCTCTACAGTGTCTTAATCTACATAGATGACATCCTATTTTACTCCAAAAATGAAGTAAACCATAAGCAACTTCTTTAACAATTTTTGGGTTTTGTGCAAAAGCATACAATAATTCTCTCCTCCAAAAAGAGTTAATTGGGCCAAGCTCAGATTGAATTCCTTGGCATGCATATCTTTGATGGACATTATCAGCCTGGTTCACACATAGCCTAAGAATTACTTACTTGTCCAGATAAAGATCTTTCTATTAAAAAAATTCAACAATTTCTCAATGTCATCAACTTTATCAGAGACTTTATTCCAAAAATGTCTAATCATACGAGCTAACTGTCCAAGTTCCTCAGAAAGGACCCCTCTCCTTGGGGACCTGCCCAGACTGCAGTTGTTCCACACCTTAAAAGCATCTCTCAAGTGCCTTTACCTTTAAAGATTCTTGATAAGGGTAAAAGAATCCTTCAAACAGACACTAGTAAGGATTTTTGGGGCGCTGTCCTACTTAAAGAGATTGATGGAAAGAAATACTATTGTGGCCATGCTAGCGGACAATTCAAAGACTTTGAAAAACATTATCATGCAATCTACAAAGAGATCCTTGCTGTCAAAAGAGAGATTGAGAAGTTCAATTTTCACCTCTGCTCATATGATTTTACTGTACAGAGAGATAACTCTTCCTTCCCTAAGATTTTAGAGTCTAACAAAAAAGTTCTTCTGGATAAGCAACTGATGCACTGGAAAGACTGGTTTTCTCGCTATAAATTCCATGTTGAACATATCAAAGGATGCCATAACATCTTAGCTAATTTTCTTTCCAGACCTCCAAAACCTCTTAACCTCATCACTCTAGCCAAACTTGTTCCCTTCATCCATATGGCTCATTCGATTCTTGGTTGTACCATCCATTACTCTACTCCACAGCTCAAAAAAGATTTTCCTCCTAGAGAACAAAGACCAACTACTCCTGCAAAAGTCCAAAACCTTGCTAAAAAATCCCTGTTCTACTACCTTCATAGATACCTTAAGGATGCTCCACACAACACCATACCCTCGGCCTTCAACCTTATCCAAACTCCTTTTCTGATTTTGTTCAGAACCACAAATCAAGTAACAAATGATGCCCTTTGGTATCTCTGAGCACTTACTACCCTTTATTCTGGTGCCATAGCATTTCCACCCCTGATGATTTTTCAGCACCTCACCACTTTTGAAAGTAAGGATTCTAATCTGTGGATCCTACTTGAATGGTTCTCTCTACTACCATGGTGATGCTCTGAACTTGACCATCTTATCCAATGACACAATCTTTGGAAAATACCCACTACAAACCAACAGGTGTCATGTATCTTCATTCTCTACCATCCTTATTGGGTCAACAGACAAAATATACTTCTCACTCGAAATCATGGCTATGAATGGAATACATTTTTAATCTGGCTAAAACAATCATCTGGTACCCTAAAGGCTTTAAAATTATTTTCATGTGAAATTAATTATCAGCCTAATCAATTTATATTCTATGTCTCATTGGGACCCTATCTTAGTGAATTCATTCCTGGAAAACCTTGATTTCCAGAACTAGATATACCTAACATATAATTATGTACTCCAGAACAGATGATTAAGTTCCTCACAGAAACCAGTTTACAAGACCCAGGAGCCTCTTTTTCTTTAACTCAACCACCTTCTGACATCCCTATACAAGACTCACAGGACCCCTACAAACCTATTGGTCTTAAAAAATTTGAAGAATGGTTCGCCACCTATTTCAAAAAGTTACCAAAGGACCCTAATTCCACCAACTCTGATGAGGACCCTAACTTGTCTCCATTCCATAAGCCTATCAAGAAAGGATAAGCTTTATCCTGAAGCTTATCCTACCAGCTCATACTTTATTGTATAATTATGAATGTTTACTATTCCACATGTGACCACTTTACTTTCTAGTCTATAAAGCTGCTTTAGTAAAAAGTTTGTCGACTAGTATGTCTTTACTTTTGTGAAAGTTTGAAAAGCTAGTTTGTCTTGTATTCCCTGACCTTCTTTATAAGAAGGGACACGAACTCTTAATAAGGCAGAACTCCTCTAAGCCTGACTCATCCTTGTAAACAAAAGTTTGAATAAACTTTAGTTTTCTTATGTCTTCATTCTAGGTTCCTTTATCTTCTGAAATCTTTTATCAATAAATCCCTTATGATTATCTTTTCTAAACATTAGTATGCTCTACACTTGTCTTGTTTGAGGATCTTATATATCAGAAAGTGTTAAGACATTACTATCTGGCAAAAGATAATCACCTTGTCTATGAGTTCTTTGTTAAAATGAGTTTCTAAGAACATCAAAAGAATCCTTGATCCTAAAAGGCTAGTGCGCAAAAGCCCAGAAGAGAAAGAGTGGTTGTTAGTGCAAGTATACCTGGAAAAGGATTTTGATTATTCTAATTGGAACACTTGAATTAAATATTTTTCATTAAGACAACAAGGCATTACAACTATCCCAGAAAGATTAAGGGATAAGTGTGTTCATCACACTTCTGATTATTTTTGTCCAGAATGTATTTGTTGGATAACTCCTGAGGAAAGGAAGGCATTAAACTAAGTTTGTCCTCCTCTCACTCTAAAGTATTTTCAAGAGTACCAGGATTTCCTGAGGATTCCTGAAATATGCCTCTCAGAAGAAGATCTCCAAAAATGGAATGATTTCAAAGAAGAGAGATAGAAACAAATGCGGTCTGATCTTATGTCGGGACCAGGAATGGCATTTGAACAAGTCATATATAGCATACATAGACTTGCCAAGTAAGTGGATTAGCCTTACCCATTCTCTTATAGATTTTGGACTTGCTTCACCCATTTTCTCTAAGAGGTTTTGACTCAACCTCACTTATGGGAGACTCTTTATTTTGTCTCAACCATTTCTAAGAGTTCTTGGCTCATCCTCACCATGGCAAAGGGTTCTTGGCTTCACCACATTTAAACAAGCCCAAGCACACATACTAGGCATCATTTGAGAACATATTACAACATCATGGTACCATGGAACAAGGCATATACTAGAATACTTTTTATGACTTAAAACACATACACACACATTCAAAGACAAGGTAAGCACACATTCATGCATGAGAGAAAGTGGAGAGAGCTACTTTTACCATAGAAGCACACTTTTTCTCTTGAAATTGTGCTCCCTTCCTCGATCTCACATATACAAGGGTGTGGAATTTTTTTCTATTAGCTTAAACACAATATGTGGAAGCCAATTAGGTTCTTGGAATCATTTCTAAAACTACACATCCTCCTTAAATACTAACTTGGCCTAATAGTCTTTTATAGCTCCAAAATGTACCTAAGGAAGCAACATCCATAATTTGAGTTTTAGGCTCTATTCTTTCCTTTCATTTATGATTCTTCATTCCTTTTAAGTCTCTTGGAGTCATCACACAATTAAAACAAAGAGCCTAACTAGGTGTTCCTTCTTTAGGCCATAATATGGAATGTATAACACTAATTCATTCTCTAGGCCTCCTAAATTTTTTCCAAGGTTTCCCCTCATCTTCACTCATCATATATGACTCAAAAATGGGTTTAGAAGAACTTAAAACTATCCCTAGGTGCCTCAACTACTCTAGCCCGAAGCTATGCTTGTTCTTGGCACCTATAGAGCTTGTTTTGTTTTCTTGGTGGAAGATGAATATGGGGGGTCTTCTAGGGATTTTAGGAGCTCATTTAAACATTTATTTAGGCCTAGGAATCATTGTATCAAATCAGATTTTTCAAGGGATACTTGAAACCCTAACCTTACTATCTTGATTTTCCATGGTCATTTGTTAATTCTCTTTGCATATTCTTATTCTCCTCCTTTAAATTCCTAGGATTCACCCTTGGTTCTGCCTAAAATCCAAACCTTCTTAAAGCATCATGTGTGGGATGAACCAAGGAGAAGAAGGGAGCAAGAGGTAGCTACCATGGAATGAAGATTTACCTTATTTTCTTAGCTTTTCTTACTTGTTTCTCACTTTCCTTGGCCTTCTCTCTTCAAATCCGAATTTCCCCCTTTGTTCTACCCTTAAAACCAATCCAAGAACTTCAATAAAACCATAGGAAAGAAGGGAAAATGGAGGAAGAGAAGTTTGCTAAAGAAAAAGCATGAAAAAAGCCAAGAAAATCCATACATCTTCCTTATTTTTCTCCTTCCTTTCTCCTCCTTCTTGTGTGCCTCACCCTTAGGGTTCTTTCTCTAATTTAGGGCAGAAACAAATGTGTCTAAATGAAGGAGGAGATGGGGTGCCTTATATATAAATGTGGGTTTAAGAAACACTTTTCAAAAATTCCAATTTTGCCCCTTCCCCTTGGCATTTTCGTTTTTGGTTTATTTAGCTTCTTTTTTAAAATTGTCTTTTCCAATATGAAATTTAGGTTTCCAATTTAATAAAATGCCTTTGGATTTACTCAAATTGGAATTAAAATCTTTCCAAACAACTCCGTCAAAGTTTGGGTCAATCGACATTAGAAAATATTCACCGGAGGGATTTTAACTATCTTGGGGCTTCCTATAGTTTTCAGGGCCTCTGAGAACCCTGAAGAACTCACAAATTTCATTTAAAAAGCCCTCTCATAAAAATTCCAATTTTTTTTCAAAATTATGAAAATGCCATTACGTTTCATCAACCTTTTGTTCAAATTCGTTTCTTCATTCTTGCTCTGTTTTTCTTTCTATCTAAGCTTGGGATTCTTATGTTTAGGAGTCTAAAATGCTACACAAATTTTTTAAGACCTCAAATCACTTTATCTAGGGGACTTCCTGTAACATCCGATCCCTCTGTAAACGTGAGAAACGCAATGTTCAGTCTCTCCGTAAACGTCAGAAATGGGCCAAATATAAAAGGAAGTCCCTAAAATAGAAGGAATTCGGCCCAAATAAAATTATGATAAAATTCTAAATAATAAAAAATGAGGATTTGAGCCTTGAGTTGTCTAGAAATCAAGGCCAGAGTGATTCGATAAAATTGCCGAAAGGCCAGTGGCATTTTCGTAAATATGGGTACTTTTTGAAAAACTCATAGGAGGGCTTTTTAAATGAAAATTTTGAGTTTTCCAGGGTTCTCAGAGGCCCCAAAAACCATGGGAAGCCCCGGGACCAGTGAAGCCCCGCCGATGTACTCTTTTCGACGTCGGTTGACCCAAACTTTGACCGATTCGTTCGGAAAGGTTTTAGCTCCGATTTGAGTGATTCCAAAGGCATTTTATTAAATTGGGAATCTAAATTTTATGATGAAAAACACAGTTCTCAAAAAGGAGCTAAAACGAAGCCAAATCGGAAATGCCATTACGAAGGGCGAAATTGGAAACCATTTTAAAAAGGAAGCTTGTTTCTTCTTCTTTATATGCCACGTTCTTTCTCTCCTCTCTAAGACCGCCTTAATTCTGCCAAAAACCAGAGGAGAAGCTGCCCTTCTTAGGCGCACAAGAGGAGGAAGATTTTGGAGGAAGAAATTCAAGAAAAAGGTAAGAAACTTTAAGAAATTCCATATCCTTCCTTCTTAAACCTTGCTCCTCTCCTCTCAAGCTTTCTTTCTATGGTTTTAATGGAGAGTTTGGTGCTATTTTGGGGGCAGAACAGAGAGGAAAAATTCGTGTTTGGAGTGAGGCAACCAAGGAAAGTGAAAAGCAACCAAGAAAGAGCAAGAAAACAAGGTAAAACTTCCATTCTTTGGTAGCTTTTCCCTCCCCCTTCCTCTTGCACGAATTTGGGCACCATGAGCCCAATTCTTAGGAGCTGTTTTCTGCCCAATTTGTGGAGGGATTAAAGGTTTTAGATGGTAAGGATTAAGAAGGAACCAATAGAATCAAGAAAGGAGCATTAGGAGACAAGATAGAACCATTTGGGATCTAAATGCTCCCTTGCAAATCTGATTTTATATGAATGTTCTTAGACTTAGTTGAATGTTTAAACATGCTCCTAAGACCCCTAGAGATCTTCCCACATGCACCTCCCATCCAAGAAAGCAAAGAAATTGCAAGAAAAATCAATGAACTCTAAGCTAGAAAAGTGTAGAGCTCTTGAACACTTTGCAAAAACTGATTTGATATATGAGTTTCCTTGCATGTGTGAGTATTTGATTGAGCTCCTAAGATCTCTAGGAAGCTTCCCAAGTGTGTCTCCCATCAAGGAAAAATCAAGAAGGCCATGAACTCTTCTTCCCCCCATAGTCTTGGCCTATGCAAGTTCCTATAGCTAAGGAGAGTTTTAAATTTTTCTAAGGCTATTCTTGAGTCATATGTGATGAGTGAAGATGAGTAGAGGCCTTAGAAAAAATTTAGAACTCAAAGAAAGTGAATTGGTGCCATAGGTTCCATATTAGGACCTAAAGAAGAAACATGATGCTAGGCCTTTTGTTTTAATGATGTGATGACTCCAAGAGGTTTAAAAGGAGTCAAGAATCATAATTGAAAAGAAATAATGAGGCCTAGAAGTCATTTGATAGGTGTTGCTTCATTAGGTGCCTTTATGGACTATAATGGAGCCTATAGAGCAATCTAGTGTTTTAGTAAGTGATGTAGCCTTAGAATATGCTTCATAGACCTAATTGGCTCCCATAAATTGTATCTAGGCCAAGAGAAACTATCTCCACCAAATTGTGGGTGTGTGGCCAAAAGAGGAGGCTTGAAAGCTAAGGAAAAAGTGTGTGAAATTATGCAAGGTAGCTCTCTCCACCTTCTCTCATGCATGGATGTGTGTTTCGCTTGTTTTAGAATGTGTGTATGTGTATTTTCAAGCTAAGAAAAGTATGCTAGCATGCCTTTATATGCCATTATGCTTGATGCTATGTTATGTTTTCAAATGATTACATGATGTTTGTGTGAGTTTGCTTGAGTGTGGAAAGGCCAAGAACTCTTCCCTTTGGTGAGGATGAGCCAAGAACCCTTGAGCTTGGTTGAGATAAAGTAAAGAGTCTCCCAAAAGCAAAGTAGGCTCCCAAGAGTATGGTTGAGTCCAAAGTGCTTAAAGAATGGGTGAGGCAAGTCTAAAATCCATGAGGAGAAGTGTAAGGCCAATCCAAACACTTAGTGAGCTCTTGAATGTCTTGCATGATTGATTCACATGCCAAAGTTGCTTTAAAATGCCTATGATTTCTACTTTCTCCATGCATGCATATATGAACTTGCTTGCACATATTATGTGTGATTGAATGGGAGATGAGCTATTGGGATTCTTTGAATCTCATCCCCTCCTCTTCAATGATCTAACATGCTAGGTGAACCAAGTGGATATGCTAATGGGAGCCAACAACATTGAAGAAGAGAGATTGACATTCATATGTCTAGCTTTTACCCTTTTTGAGCCATAATAATGTATATGATTATTGTAAATAGCACATGACCCTTGAGACACATGTAAATATGATATTATGTGATGTATACATGTATGGATATGATGTATGAACTTTAGAAATGAATTTGGATATGTAATGCCAAGTTATGCAAATTGGAAGTTTGATGCAAATGTGTATAAATGTGGGTTGAATGGCCAAAATGAGATGCATGAGGTTTGGAACCCTTTGGTCAACTCACACAAGTCTAAAATATGCTTTTAAACTTGCCCAAAAGGTGCCAAGACCAAGGGGAATCCATTTGGCAATTTTGGTACCCAATATGGAGCCAAAATTGACCATAATGGAACCCTATGCCATTTTTTAGTCAAATGAGTTTAGTCTTGCCCTGAAACTTGGCATGCAATTAGGTCTCATTAAGAGATTTTTGGGAAGCTAAAGATTATAATTTTCAGAGACCTAGAGAATATTTGATGAATTTTTAAAGTTGGGATTTTTCATGGATTCTGGTATGGGTACTGTTCATACTGGCAGTTTTGAATTCTGTGTCACCCGATGGTCAAATGGTATCCAATGCTTATGAAATTTTATATGCATAAACTAGAGGTCATAATCTTTCTGTGTCCACCGAGATCACCTCATTTGGAGGTCTAGAGAGGAAGATATACATTTTCGAAGGTTCTGCCCAGTATCAGACATTTTGCCAGACCCGAGATACTGTTCCATCGATTTTCGGGAGTTTAGCTTGATGAACGGATCTGAAGATATTTTTCCTCTCTATTGAACATCCACATATTTCCATAGTGATATCATTTGCAAGCATTATATTTTTGTGGAATTAGTTAGACATTTTTGAAGTCTATATCAGTAAACTGTGACAGTATCAGGAACCCCTCCGACCAGTAGATGATTTCGCGTGTCAAACGCATTATATATGAGATTTTAAGACTTCTACATATTTTTAGCATGAAGTATACGTCTTAAGCTTTCCAGAATGACTGAGATTACATGTTTTCAATTTTTCTGGATTTAGTTGTAAATTTCCAAACTTTGCCCAGAAATGAGGCCAAGTCTGCCGAAAATGAATCTACATGTCTCATATCCCTTTTTGGTTTCCATGGGTTTAAAGCTAGTTTTTGTGATTGAAATGAGTTCTAATCATGCAAATAAATATGAGGATGCATAGAATGAGCTCACACAGTCCACGTGACACCGAATGGGTTTTTGGATATGATGACTTGCAAATAGAAGTCCAAATCTTCATGCCTCCTTTATGAGAATTATGTGTATGTTTCATGATAATTATGCTATTCAAAGGCATGAGATGGGCTAGAATTATGGTGTTACACTTCCTTTTGTATTCGGTGAATTTCATGCATTTACAGAGAAACTGTATATTACCTTTCTCGCATTTTCTTTCATTTTCAGAGATCCAGATATTACAGCAAAAGTAGTTGGCTATGGCGTAAATATTTTTGGCCACGGCGCAAATTGTGTCTATGTCCAAATTTGATCCAAACCCAAGTTTAGCTGAGGCGTAAGTTCTTCAAGTCATGACACAAGTATAGAATTTGGCTTTTAGAGGTTTTAAAGACTGAGTTGGCCACGACACAACTATTCTAAGCCATAGCTTAAGTGTTGAAACCCCCAATTTAATTATAAATCTATAATTTTCACTATGGTAATGATGAATAATGACTTTTAGTGCAACATACATAAGTTTTTAGGCTTTTTATAGGTATTTTGGTAGAGACAAAATTGTTAATAAGAGTTTTGAATAACTAGAAGCAGTAATCCCATTGTACAATTTGATGGTGAATATTGATTATTTAAAGGTTCAAATTTTCCCATATTTCCATCCACGGCTAACTCATTAACCAAATTAGACCTTAAGTGCACTCAATTAAGAACATAATTATACTTAATTAACTTTATTAGTAGTTAGGGATGTTATAAGAATGATTTACCAATATTCAAGAGAATTGTTAGAAAATGAATCACATTCAATCTATGCTATTTCAACAATTAACATAAGTGAACATAACTTTAAAAGAGAGGGTAAGATCTGCCTTAAGCTAATGGCAATCAATGGACCTTTCTAGTCATCACTACTTAACAATAAAAGGGATTTCCAAGAGCTAATCATTGCAACTAAGAGGTATTGGTAGCATACAAATGTGTATCAGTGTTCATGCATAAGTGCAATAGAAAATCATGTGACTACACAAAAGTAATAATACCTTAATCGATGTCTATTACGGAAACATGCTAAAGGAAAAAGGGAGAATTAACATCCTATAAGGTCTGTAAGGATGCCTTAATTATAATTATGCCTAGGTTCAAAATGATAACTAAGGCACTATTAGAGAACACTTGCTTTACAAACCATAAGGAAACCTAAACTCTGATGCCAACTTTGTCACATCCCAAATATAAAGATGTGACCTACACTAATATGAGATGAATCTTGCATTTGTAAGCTTAGTGAAAAATTTTAAAAGAATGCTTGTCTACTATATCAAATTATTAAAATAAGAAGATTTAATTCCTTAAGTTAAAAATCTTTCTTTTTAGGATTTATTTGGTTTTATTGCCTTGTAGAAATTTTGATATTGTCCTTTAAAAATAGGACATTTCAAAATTTCTACAATAGCTCAAACATAATAATCAAGTAAAGGAGAGCTCTACTTTTAATCACTATTAACTCTACCATCTACACTGGGGTAAAGGATCCAGCTTATGGGTGTTATGGAGTTGAATCTAGATTATACAATATGTTCATATATAAAAAATAAAATAAGGAATGTAACAACCGACTTTTTAACTAAATAGGGACTGATATGTTAATAAAAAAGGACCCTAAAGCAAATGGAATTAAGGCCAAATAAGGGGAAAATATTGTTTAACATATCAAGAAATGGGGTTAGGAAAGCATACAAGGAAAGAAAACAAAACTAAAATAGTGAAACGGAGAAAAATGATTTATCAGTGGTAAAATTATAATTTTGAGCAAATTTTTAAAAACTCAAGAAAAAGAGTTTCTAAGCCTAAAATTAAGTTCACTAGGGTTTTCAGAGGTCCTGAAAACCATAGGGACAGTCAGAATTAGTTAAGACTCTTCCAGTGTGCTGCAGTGTCAAACAAGGCTGAAACTTTAAGTGGAGCTATTTTTTTATCATTTTAAGCCATCTAAACCCCAAAATAATGTTTTTATGTGAAAGGGCATCCAAAAATTTGTAGGGAGTAGTTAGATTCTAAAATGCTTGAAAAACGAGTTCAAACAGAATGTATGTGTAAGTAAGGGCAAAATGGTCATTTAGAAAGATTATAAAATGAGGCTTCTTATGTAAGATAAACCTCACCATCTTCTCCAACCTTCCAATTTCAATTTTTGAGCTCTTCTATAGTGTCATACATGAGGGAGGAGAGAGAAAGAATAAGCCTTCATTTAGGTAAGTAAAGGGCTTTATTTCATCTCGCGCCAGTTAGGAAGTTGTTTCTCTCTCTAAGAGCTTTCTAATAGTGATTTTCTTTTCTTAAAAACTTGAAGATTTGGATCTGACCCAAGCTAAAAAGAAGCTCTTTCAAGAAACCAATCAGTGGAAATTAATCTATGCGGAGAGTACTTCGTATTGAGGTAAGATTTCACTTGAAACAATTGCAAATCCTTGAGTTTCTAAACTATGATAGCTTCAACCAAGAGAGAGAAAGTGAGGAGGAGAGTTTTTATTCATGAATTTTTGATGGAACCAAAGGTTTTAGCATGCAAGGATTCCATATCAACATTAGTTTTCCTTGAATAATGAAAAGAAGCATTTTAGACCATGTTATGTAATGGTTCGTCCTAGGCTACTTCAATGGCTAACCATGTTATTTTACATTCCTAATTAATATATTTAGATGTCTTATGATGCAAGGAACAAGAATCTAAGCCTAGAATTGTTTGAAAACTTGAAATTCTTAAGTTAGGGTTTTATGGAACCTAATTTGCCTAAGGATGAGTTCAAGGGGTTAAGAAGTTTTCCAATCGATTCTTGGGCAATATATAGTCTTAAAATGATCTAGATGGAAGCATTAGATTGAATTTAGAAGATAGATTTTGAAAGTTGAAAATTTAGAAGTAAAAAAGAACAAAATGGTACTAATTGATGTTAAGTTTGTGTGAACAAAGTTGTGATACTTCTAGTCAATCCTAATGTGGCTATATAGAATATATATGACAAGACTTTGAATCCTAGAAGTTGAATTTTTGAAGTTACCCCTTGAAGCTTAAGGTTCCATAATGAGTTTCATTATGTAGAAAAGTGAAAATACTAAATGAATAGTGTCAATGACCAAATGAATAATAAATGCAAAATTTGTGATTTAAATTATAAATTCTAGAAGTATAAGTTGGCTTAGAAATTAAGCTTAGTGAAATTCTTAACCTAACGCCTAAGTGATGAACCAATTATGGGAAGCTAAAATCCAAAAGGGATTTCATACATTTAGGCCCTTGAATATGGTAAAATTTGAGCACTTTAGATGGTTAAATTGCCACCTAATAAGCTTGCATTTTTGAAAGTGTATAAAAAGGGGATTTTAAGTGTGCTTAAGCTGCCTAAAGTATAGATAAAAATCATAGAGACTTAAGAGAAGTAGTTTTAAATTCTAGATGTTAATGATATGTTTATGTAATATTTTAGGATAAGCTAGTGAGGCTTCATCTCATTGTAAGTGTAAAACCAAGAAAGAAAAGGAAATGAAGCCAAGAATAGAAAGGAAATTTAGAGACTTATTTAGCTTCTATCACCTATACAAGGTAGCTTACTCTTCCCTATCTAGTTATGTGTGAACTTGTTTGAGCTTGATATGCATTATATTATAATGGTTGATTTGCACAACATATGCTATAGTGCATTGCGTTAGTTATATGTCATGTTTTGCATGTTATGTTTAATGAGTTGAGGTTATAAGATAAAAAGTGGCAATGGGAATGAATGTAGTAGTTCTCTTAAACCCAAGAGAAAAGCCTAAGCTAAACTGAGATTCATGGCTATGATAGAGTATGCAGTAAACATGTAAAGCATTTATGTCAATTTTATGTGATCATGCATTCTTGCATTATTCTTGCTTTACTGTCTCATGCTTATTTTGGGTAATTTGAGTATAGCTGCTAAGATTCTCTTGAATCTCACCCCTATCTCTATTTTCCTACTAACAAGTGCCAAGTGGAAGTTCCAGTGCTAGCAATGGAAAAGAGAAAGAATGATGTTTGGATTTGCAAAATTATATGAACATTTTGTATTGAAATTTTGTTGTAATATACAAGGAATGTATATGGATTATGTTTAACTCCATCATGATGTATTATGTATATTAGTACACTAAAAATAGTGATATATAACTTTAGCTTGAGTTATTTAGTTTCAGTTGATGCTTTATGCCCATGTTGCGGTATATGACATTGTTATTATATGTAGTTTTCTATGTCTATGAGTTTGAACTATAATGTGACCAATTTGGTTTGGATAGTCAATTTTATAAGGGGTAACTTTGCTAGATTTTCCATAGAATGTTATGCACATTTTATTTCTATGGTTTAAACTGGATGGACATGGAAATTTTGAAAAGGTAAGTTCTTGTATATTGGAAATTTTGGATTTAGTTTTTTCCTCTATCAATAAATGGACTTGCTATTGAACCATAATAAGTCAAGAAAAGCTAGATAGCTAAGGTGTTATAAGGAACAGCCATGTGGAGTAAATGTAGGGTTCCTCAAGAGAGCTAGTTTCTTTTAAATACATAAACACAACTCAGAACCATCTTAAGAAGTGACCAAGAACTCTAGCTAATGGAGTATATACATAAAAATAATACATGCAGCCTCGGGTTGATATTTCAATTTCTATCATGAACTTTGAAAAATTATAACTAATTATAAAAAAATCAAAATCAAGCACACTATACCATTCTAGAAAGATATTGATATCTAATTTATGATAAAAATAAGTCCAGACTACAATATGGACGTCTAGCTATAAGAAATTGTTGGAATAGTAACCAAGGTCGCCTATCGCTACTAATACTATCACTTAACTTCAAAAATTCATATCTCCCTACTCAGACATGCAATTGCGGTGATCTTAGTGTCGATTTAAAGCTTATCATGTCTAGTTTATTTATGTAAAATTTTATGAGCATTAGACACTATTTGGCCCTCTAATGATATAGTACAAGAAATTGACCATATAAACAGTGTTTATACTAGAACAACAAAAAATTTCAACTTTGAAAAATCATAATTAATTCCATAGAGCTCTAAATAATATGGTATTTAGCTGTTCAAAAAGCTCTGAATGCAATCTATATTTACGCCAATTTTCATGGGTAAATTCATTTATTTGGCCAGATCTTGACATTGGGTTGCAAAATGGCACTTTATGTGACTTCAATGGGTTTCAAATGGTCCAAATTTGCTTCTAAGACATCCATGGCCACTTGAGTACATGAGAAAGCACCAAAATGGTCTACTAAACATGTCTCAAAGGTGCACAAACCCAGATTTCACAAACTCACATTCTCATCCCAAAGTATACACAAGAACAGATAAGCCATATCTTGCCATTCAATGCCCAAAAATGGCTACATCAGACATTTGACTTGAAATCTCATACATACATAATATATTCACATATTTACATGTGTTCATGAGGTCATACATCATATACAACAAAGGATTACATCATGTGCCATTCATATGGCTACAAAATAGACATTTCCACACACTTGTTTTCAATCTCCTTCCTTTAGGCTTGGTGGCTTCCATTCCTTAGCTTAATTGGACCACCTAGTCATGTTAAGCAAATAAGGAGTAAGGGATGAGATTCTAGGAATCCTAATAGCTCTTCTCCCTTTCAATCATATATAAAGAATGCAAATCCATGTCTAGAAATGCATGCATGGCTATCATGAAACATGTAATCATTCATGAAACATTTCTAGCGTTCAAGAAGTCATACAAAACATACATAAGCTTCCCAAGCAAGTGGTTTAGCCTCATCTAATCTCTTTAGGGGATTTTTGACTTGCCTCACCCATTTTCTTAAAGGCTTTTAACTAAGCCTTACTCTTGGGAAACTTCTAGTTTTGTCTCAACCATTCTTAAGGGTTCTTGGCTCATCCTCACTATGGTAGGGGACTTTTGGCTTCACCACACTCAAGCAAACCAAAGCAAGTTCACAAGACATCATTTTAATGCATAACATATCATCATGATAACATGGCTTCTACATACTTGCTAAAACAATTTTCATGGCTCAAAACATACATACCCATATTCAAAGACAAGATAAACATCCACTCATGGATGAGAGAAAGGAGAGAAAGCTACCTTTGTTACAAATGCACACTTTTCTTTTTGAACTTGGTTCGTCTTCCTCAGCCACACACACACAAGAAGGTGGAATTTGGTTTCTTTGGCCTAGACACATAATATAGAAGCTAATTACATTCTTAGAACAATCTATAAAGCCATACACTCATTAGAAAAGCTAGCTTGCTTCTAAGGTTCATTTATGGTTCCATAATGCACCTAATGAAGCAATCATAGGAAAACATTATCTTCGCTCCATTCTTTCCATCCATTTATGATTCTTGACTCCTTTCAAGTCTCTTAGAGTCATCATACAATTAATTCAATGAGCCTAACTAGGTGTTGCTTCTTTAAGCCATAATATGGAACCAGTGATACCATCTCACTATCCATGGCTTTTAAAATTTTTCAAGGCTTTCTCTTAGCCTCTTGTATCAAAAGAGAATTTCAAGGGAACACATGAAACCCTAACTTTTCTATCTTGAAATCTAATGGTTATTTTGTTGTTTCCTTTGTATATTCTTGTTCTTCTCCCTCATTTTCCTAAGATTCATCCTTGGTTTAGCTAGAAATTTAACTCCTTAGTGCTGGTCTCATATAGGGTGAAATATGCAAGAGGAAGAACAAAAAATATCAAGCTTGAAGTATGGCAAAATACCTTGATTTCTTGGTTTCTTGGTTTCCTTGGCTTGATCTTCACCTTTCTTAGCTTCTCCTCTTGATTTTTGAAAATTCTCCACTTAGGTTTGACATCAAAATAGACTTAAAAGAGTCAATAAAACCATAGGAAAGAAGGGAAGATGAAGGAGAAGGAATTTACTAAAGAGAAACCAAGAAAATCCATGAAAAACCATACATTTTCCTTGCTTTTCTCTTCCTTTTTTTCTCTCCCTTGTGTGCCTCACTCTCTTGCTTCTTCCACTGGTTTAGGGCAGAAATAAAATGAGCTAAGTGAAGGGAAGAGTGGGGTGTGGGGCTATATATAGCTAGGTTTAAAAAGTTGTTTCCAAAAATCTCAATTTTGTCCCTTAGACTTGGCATTTTCGTTTTTGATTCATTTTAACTCCTTTTTTAGAACTGTATTTTTCATCAAAAAATTTAGATTCTCAATCTTATAAAATGCCTTTGGAATCACTCAAATTGGAGCTAAAAGCTTCCTGAATGAAAGGGTTAAAGTTCAGGTCACCAACATTAAAAAATATACACCGGAGGGGTTTTAACTATCCCGGGGCTTCCCATAGTTTTTAAGGCCTCTGAGAATCCTAGAGAACTCATAATTTTCATTTAAAATGCCCTCCTAGGAGAATTCTAAAATTGTTCCAAAATTACAAAAATGTCATTATATTATGTAGCTATTTTGTTAATTTCCATCTGATTATTTTAGTCTTTGTTTCAGGGTATCTCTGGCCTTCTAAAATCATTACTTAATGTATAGATCATTATTTTAAACTTTTTGGACAATTCATTTCAGAGGACTTACTTTGAAAACATATCCATTTCCATTGTTTTTATGAAAACCAAACATTACATTTCTCCCCCCTTAAATAAATTTTGTCCTTAAAATTTAGATAACATACCTCATGGGAAGAGCTTTGGATACTTCTTCCTCATCTCTTCTTCTAACTCCCAGGTAGCTTCTTTGGGAGATAACCCTTTCCAAACCACTTTTACTTACAGTATCGTCTTATTCCATAACTACTTGAGTCTAACTTCTACGATCCAATCTGGTAATACTATGTATGATAGATTATCTTATAACTGCATATTTTCGTACTCTATGACATGTAAGGAGACAAGCTGGTACTTTTTAAGCTGAGAGACATGAAATACATTGTGAACATATCTCAAGTTCGGAAGAAGGGCAAGTCTATAGGCTATATGTCCTACTTTATCAAGAATCTAGAATGGACCTATGTATTTTGAACTGAGCATTTTACTCTTAATGGACTGACATATTCTTGTGACTGGAGACACTCTAACAAAGACATGGTGTAATGTCCCACATCGGGTAGGAGACCCTGGGGCTAAGGCCTTATAAAAGGGAGCGAAACTCTCCCCACCAGCAACGCATTTTCCCTTGGATTGGAGAGGAACAAAACCCCACCACGTGGGAAATGAGAGTACCACGGGATGCCATAACGGGTACAATATTGCTGGAGGCTCTGCGGGGAATTGGTATCAGAGCCACCCTAGCCATATGTGCAATTCAAAGATGGGTTAGCCCCAAGGAAGGTGGAATGTAATGTCCTACATCGGGTAGGAGACCCTGTAGCTAAGGCCTTATAAGAAGGAACGAAGCTCTCCCCACCAGCGATGCGTTTTCCCTTAGATTGGAAAGGAACAAAACCCCACCACGTGGGAAATGAGAGTACCACGGGGTGCCGTAATGGGGACAATATTGCTGGAGGCTCTGTGGCAAATTGGTATCAGAGCCGATCTAGTCGCATATGCAACCCGAGGACAGGTTGGCCCTACGGAAGGTGGAATGTAATGTCCCATATCGGGTATGAGACCCTGGGGCTAAGGCCTTATAAGAGGGAGCGAAGCTCTCCCCACTAGCAACGCGTTTTCCCTTGGATTGGGGAGGAACAAAACCCCACCACGTGGGAAATGAGAATACCATGGGGTGCCGTAACGAGGACAATATTGCTGGAGGCCCTGTGGTACTCTCATTTCCCACGTGGTGGGGTTTTGTGTCTCTCCAATCCAAAGGAAAACATGTCACTAGTGGTGAGAGCTTCGCTCCCTCTTATAAGGCCTTAGCCTCAGGGTATCCTACCCGATGTGGGACATTACATTCTATCCTCCTTGGGGCCAACTCGTCCTCGGATTGCATATACGGCTAGGTCGACTTTGATACTAATTTCCCACAGAGCCTCCAACAATATTGTCCCTGTTACGACACCCCGCGGTACTCTCATTTCCCACGTGGTGGAGTTTTGTTCCTCCCCAATCTAACGAAAAACACGTCGTTGGTGGGGAGAGCTTCGCTCCCTCTTATAAGGCCATAGCCCCAGGGTCTCCTACCTGATGTGGGACATTACATTCCACCCTCCTTGGGGCCAACCCATCCTCGGGTTGCACATGCGGCTAGGTCGGCTCTGATACCAATTCCCCACAGAGCCTCCAGCAATATTGTCTCCGTTACGGCACCCCGTGGTACTCTCATTTCCCATGTGGTGGGGTTTTGTTCTTCCCCAATCTAAAGGAAAACACGTCGCTGGTGGGGAGAGCTTCGTTCCCTCTTATAAAGCCTTAGCCCTAAGGTCTCCTACTCGATGTGGGACATTACATTCCACCCTCCTTGGGGCCAACCCGTCCTCAGGTTGCACATACGGCTAGGTCGGCTCTGATACCAATTCCCCACAGAGCCTCCAGCAATATTGTCCCTGTTACGGCACCCCATGGTACTTTCATTTTCCACGTGGTAGGGTTTTGTTCCTCCCCAATCTAAAGGAAAACGCGTCGTTGGTGGGGAGAGTTTTGCTCCCTCTTATAAGGCCTTAGCCCTAGGGTCTCCTACCCGATGTGGGACATTACATTCCACCCTCCTTGGGGCCAACCCATCCTCGGGTTGCACATGCGGCTAGGTCGGCTCTGATACCAATTCCCCACAGAGCCTCCAGCAATATTGTCCCTGTTATGGCACCCCATGGTACTCTCATTTCCCACGTGGTGGGGTTTTGTTCCTCCCCAATTCAAAGGAAAACGCATCGCTGGTGGGGAAAGTTTCACTCTCTCTTATAAGGCCTTAGCCGCAGGGTCTCTTACCCGATGTGGGACATTACATTCCACCCTCCCTTGGGCCAACCCATCCTCGGGTTGTACATGCGGCTAGGTCGGCTTTGATACTAATTTTCCACAGAGCCTCCAGCAATATTGTCCCCGTTATGGCACCCCGTGGTACTCTCATTTCCCATGTGGTGGGGTTTTGTTCCTCCCCAATCCAAGGGAAAACGCGTCGCTGGTAGGGAGAGCTTCGCTCCCTCTTATAAGGACTTAGCCCCAAGGTCTCCTACCCGATGTAGGACATTACACCCCACATGTCCTCTTTCAAGAAAACAAAGAGAACTCTATGGAAGGCCAATGCACCCATAGTCTCGACCTAAGCAAGTTCACCTAGCTAGGGAGAGTTTCAAATTTTTCTAAGGCCATTTTCAAGTCATATATGGTGAATGAATATAAGAGGAGGCCTTGGAAAAAATTTAGAACTCAAGGAAAGTGAATTGGGGTCATAGGTTCCATATTATGATCTAATGAAGCAACATGGTACTAGGCCCTTTGTTTTAATAGTGTGGTGGCTCCAAGAGACTTAAAAAGAGTCAAGAATCATAATTGAGAGGAAAGAATGAGACCTAGAAATTATTTAAGGAGTGTTGCTTCTTTAGGCACCATTATGGACCATAATGAAGCCTATAGAGTAATCTAGGGCTTAAGCAAATTGTATAGCTTTAGAATATGTTTCATGAATCTAATTAGCTCCCTTAAATCATGTCTAGGCCAAGAGAAACCATCTCCACCAAATTGTGGGTGTATAGCCGAGGCAAAGGAGGGAAATCCAAGGAGAAAAGTGTGTAGATTTGCACAAGGTAACTCTCTCCACCTTTTCTCATATATGGATGTGTGTTTAGCTTGTTTTAGAATGTTTGTATGCGTATTTTCAAGTTATGAAAAGTATGCTAGCATGCCTTTATATGCTATGATCCTTGATACCATGTTATATTTTCTAATGAGTGCATGATGTTTGTATGAGTTTACTTGAGTGTAGAGAGGCCAAGAACTCTTTCCTTTGGTGAGGATGAGCCAAGAACCCTTGAGCTTGGTTGAGACAAAGCAAAGAGTCTCCCAAAAGCAAAGTGGACTCCCAAGAGTATGGTTGAGTCCAAAGTGCTCAAGAAATGGGTGAGGCAAGTCCAAAACCCATGAGGAGAAGTGTAAAGCCAATCCAAACACTTGGTGAGCTCTTGAATGATTTGTATGAGTTTCTCACATGCCAAGTTTGCTTTTAAAAGGTCTATGGCTTTTATTTTCTCCATGCATGCTTTTGTAAAGCTTGCTTGCACATATTATGTATGATTGATAAACACGTATTTCTATCTATTTTATTCTCCTAAACATAGGCATTTTAATAATGAAATATGGCTTTAAGACTTTAATTAGATAAGATTTTGTTTTAGAAGCCATTTCTATATTTTAGGAATTAATTTGCAAAATTGTGAAATTTTAATGCATAAATCTTTTTAAATGAATTTTGTGAATATTTCTATTTCATCCTTTCCATTCTTTTTGTGCAGATTTTCAATGAAAATTGGAGCTTGAATGGAAATTGAATTGAAGAAGAAATGAAGGCTTCATGTGTACAATTTGATGAGGAAAATTTACAAGAAAAGCTATGGGTTGTCTCATGCAGAACTGCATGTGGAGAAGGAGCAAAACAAAACCATCCACGTAGCATACAGCTCGAGTTGATGGTTCCACAGGTTTATGGGAGGAAAAGATGGAGAATGGGAAGAAACATGCGAAGAAGTGTGAGCTGAAAATGACGTGAAAAAGAACGCAAGATGGAAGCACATGGAACGTAAGATAAAGTGGGAGTAGTCACATGAAAGGAACAAGTAGCATGAACGTGGTCTAACAAAGGCTCAGGTTTTACATGGAAAAGCTACAGAATTAAAGAAGAGAAATACGAGACAAAAGCCACGGGTTTAAAGAGCTATACGACTGCACGAGTTTCACAAATGAGCACGCTATAAATTACAGCTACAATGGAAGAATTTCAGTCAAGAAGCTGAGCTCACAAGGAAGAGATGAACCTACATTCTGGATTCGAGAAAAAGCTACACTTTAGTGAGGAGAAAAGCCAGTTGAATGAGAGAAGAGGAAAGCATATGGGCAGAGGATAAATAAAACACTACGGGTTCCCTTCCCTCTCTTGAAGCAAACAAAGAAGTCACGTAGAATCAAGTGAAGATAAGAAGAAGCACTACGTCATGTAGGAGCAGCTCGCGTGTTGAGAACGTGGATCAGAACAGAGTGTTGAAAGGATGGAATGCAAGACTTTCAACGTGAACTTATACACACACAGCAACTAATGTGGAAACACGAGGCATGTAGCTCGAGTCCAGGCAAAAGTTACATGGAGAAAAAGCACATCAGAAGCTTGAATTTCTCATGGTTGGAATAAAAGTGTGGAGGCTACGAATGAATGAAGCATGTGAGCAAAATGGAAATAAATGAAGCCACAATCTAACACGTATAGTGAGCTGCATGAGAAAACAAATACTTAGCAGAATGCATGATTGAGCTTCCCATGTGAATAGTGTATAGAGCTTAAGCTAAAGAGAAACAAGGCTGGAGCTGAGGGCTGGACGAGAGACAGAGTTACGGGTTCATTTATATTAATGAAAACAAATGAAGAACCCCGAGCTGGAGAATAACGCGAACTGAGGTCTAAATAGCGTGAGCAAAACAAATGGAAGGCACGTGAGGAAGGGCTGAACATGGATAGAGGCTAAATCACATCCTTACGCACACTTGGAATAAGAAAATGCAACACGTGAATCATTAACGAAAAGAAGAGGCTGGGCACGTGATTTTTAATGAGGAGATGGAGGCTTCATTCCGTTACGCTTCCTTCATTCATTGGACGCCCTTCATTCATACCCAGATTCCATTCCATTCACGCAACTTCATTCACGGTATTCGCATATTTATTCATTCATTCACAATTCCAGGCAGATACTCCACCCCATCATTCATTCCGCAGCATCCATTCACCCCTTCATCCATCACGCCATCACCTCCATTCCATCTTCCATCCATCCACCATTCAATGAAGCTCTAATCCATCTTGAGGCTAGCAAGGAAGAAGACCTTGGTGCAAGCTTGAATCCATGAAGAAAAATTCAGAATTTTTGGCTAAGACTTCTCTATTTTCCTACACTTTTCTCTTTCATATATTATCTTAGTTAAGTTGTATTTGATAGGGAATTTGTGTAATTGTAATTAGTGGCTGGTTAGACACTAATTAGGGAACCTTTTGTTGATTAATTGATTGTATTAGATATTAATTTTTCATTAATCTCTAATTTTCCATGTGTGCCTCGAAGGTGTTCGATGAAATACATGAATAAAATTATGTGCTTGAATGTTTAATTTGAGGATTCCTTAATGTTTAGTTGGTTAATTAAACATTTTAGGATGATGATTCAGAGGCTAATTAATCAGTTAATCAATCAAATTGGGTGTTCATTGATCTTAAAGACAAGATTTAACAATTTAATGCGGGATTGAGGTTTCAATTTAACATTAGATTGTTAATCTCTTGAATCTTGAGTGGTAACCTAAGATAATTTGTTATGAACACAATTAGGAACTCTTAGGCCAGAATCAATTACAATTAGATTAGGATAAGGACAGTGGATACTAAGAGATGATTCCAAAGCTAGTCACAAGACCATATTTCAACCATAATTCATATAATTAGATAGCAATTAGGAATTTTAATTCAATTTAGTTTTAGGTTAGTTTAATTCAACCAAAACCCCCCTTAGTTTAGAAATTTTAGAGTCTTTTGACATTTAGAAATCTAATCGAACATCAAACTCCAATTCCAAGGGAGATGACCTAGGTTGTGCTACTAGCTACATATTTTATCAACCTAGTTTTATTTTGAGGGTTGCGCGATGGATCACTCAATGATTGAATGGGAGATGAGCTATTGGGATTCTTTAAATCTCATCCCCTCCTCTCCAATGATCTAACATGCTAGGTGGACTAAGTAATTATGGTGAAGGGAGCCAACAACCATGAAAAGCAAGGATTGATAAGCTTATGTATTAGTTTGCCCATTTTGGAACCATAATAATGGTTCATAATGTATATGATATTGTATATGTACCATAAACCTTGAGACATGTATAAATATACTATCATGTGATGTTTAGATGTATGAAAATGATATATGACCCATAGCACTTATTTTGAGTATGTAATGCTAAAGTGTGCAATATGGAATTTTGATGAAAGTATACATAGTGTGGATTGAATCGCCAAAATGAAATGCATGAGGGTTGGGATCATTTGGTCAGCTCACTTAAGTCTCAAATGTGCTTTTAGACTTGCCCAAAAGATGTCAAGACCAAGGAAAATCCATTTGGTAACTTTGGTACCCTATATAAAGCTAAAATTGACCATTATGAAATCTTATATCACTTTTTAGCCAAATGAGTTAGTCTTGATCAAATATTTGGCATACAATTAGGTCTCATTGAGAGCTTTCTAGGAATCTAAAGATCATAATTTTCAAAGGCCTACAGAATATTTGATAATTTTTCAAACTTAAAAAAATTATGGAAATGGTTTGATGCACTGTTACTATAGTCCAAAATTGTTTTCTGTCACATGAAATTCAAATGATGTCCAATTGCCATGAAATTTTATACAGAGAAATTAGGTAATCACAGTGACTCTTGACAACTAGAAGCATCTCATTTGGATTCTAGAGAGGAAGATATGAATTTTTGAAGTTTGTGTCCAGTATCAGTAACATTGCCCTACCAGAAGTACTGTTCTATTGAATTCTGAGGTCTGAGCTTAATGAACTGATTTGGAGATATTTTTTCTCTCTAGTTGACATCTACAAATTTCTATATTAGTATCATTTGTATGGATTGGATTTTTTTGGAATTAATTGGACATTTTTGAAATTCATATCAGTAAACTGTGACAACATCAGGACCCAGTCCAACCTCCAGACTATTTTGGATGTCAAACGCTTTAGGTGTGGGATGTTATGACTTGTACATATTTTTTGCATAAAGTAGACATCCCAAAATTTCTAGAATGACCGAGATTACATGATTTTGATTTTTTTAGATTTAGTTATGATTTTCCAAAATTTGCCCAGAAAAGAGGTCAATTTTGACCGAGAATGAAACCCCATGTTCCACCTTCCAATTCGGTTTCCATGAGTTGTAAGCATGTTGTTGTGATGCAAATGAGTTGTAATGATGTAATTAAATATGAAGATGTATAGCATGAGCTCACACGGTCCACATGACACTAAAATAAATTTTTAATCATGACGCAACGCTAGAAAGTGTGCTATTTTAATGGAATTTCTCACTTCCTTCTTACTATATATCACATGAACATGTAAAGGATGATGGATATGAGTTAGAAATTATGGTGTTACACTAGAGGTCATGATGGTGGAAGGGATAATAACCCTTAAAATGAACTAGGAAAAATGAAGTTTGGTCGAGCCCCAAATGCTAGTGTTGTCAACATATGGAAGGGAAGAAAATGATGAACAATTAAGGTAATGAGGAGGAAAGCCTGTTAGGAATGTGCACTTTTCAAACTTGGATGAAAACCTCACTGAAAATGGGTCATGGAGCTTTTAAGCCTAACTACTCCATGAGTTGATTAAAGGAGCTAGAGTTTGAGCAAGAAATTTGGAGGAGGACAAACAACAAAATAATGAAGGGAAGAGAGGATGCTAAAGCTAGGTTTAAAAAGAGAGCTTTTGAAGTTGCTTTCAAAAAACATGCATAAAGCACAAAAGAGAACGATGGAAAAGAAACTTTAGGTACAAGGGATAAGAGCAAAGCAAAAATGTGTTCGAGAAGGGATGGAGTTGGGGCCTTATGGTTGGGAGAAAGACACATGTACATGCTGAGAAATATCTAAGGGATCAATTGGTAATTTAGAAAAGATGTAAGGTTGAGAAAGATATTTAAAATTGCAATATAGTCCTTAGCAATGCTTACTAGATAGAATTGAAAAAAAAAAATTATGGAGAAAGGAAGAAAAAGAATATTAAGAATGGTCTCTCTTAGGTTTAAACCTAGGTCAAGTGATATAGTGTAAGGTGACAGCCATTAAAGCTATGGCAAACTTAAGATTTATTCCTGCTTTTTAATTATTTATCCTAGACTTTAATTAATTATTTCTCAAATTAATTAATTAATTTTTTTTGATTATTTAAAATTCTTAATTTTACTAACATTACAACTTAATTACCAATCCTAATGAATTTGCTTATTATCTCAATTTATTGGGTAATTACAATTCATAACGCTTTGGAGATTTGAAGGATGAGGACCTTCACCTCTGCACTCAAATCATCTGAATAGACCTAATTTTTTGAGATAATATTAACTAGCTCATCATGGGTAATCCACGTCAATTCAATTTTGTGAGATACCCAATTTTAAAGTGTAGACATCTATAGAGTTCAAATATCAATAGGGAATGATTAAAACCCATTGGCCCAAGATGATATATTTGGGCTTTGGGATGGAACTCTCTCCAACAAGAATTACAAACAACCCTATCTACCTACTCCTTCGTATTTGCATTTCCCATACAGTTGTTAAACCAAGTAAGAATTGGGCCTTAAATTCAAAATGAATCATTTCACATTCAAACATGAATTTCTAAAAATTATTATAAAGGAAATCATTTAGATCTCCAATACAAAACCATGGTACAATAGGACCAAGATAAAGGTTATTAAGGCTCCTCCAAAAGGCACTCCTCTCTTGGTCTATGAAAGGAGCATAATTAAGGTATAAAAAGCCAACATTATTGCCTAGCCCCTCATTGATAAAAACATGGATTAAGTTTTTTATCAATAGCAACATCGCAACCTTGATAACTAAGCTCCACCAAAGAGCTAAGCCACTAGATAAAACCACTGGGTCAACATTAATAACATTATAAAAATTTCTAAAACATTTGTGAAAATTTTTAATCTTTTGAAAATTCACTCTAGTCTCCATATGAAAAACCAAAGAGGGTTTAAATTTTTGACAAATTTCATTAAGAGATTTACCTATCAAGGTAGCCCCAAGCTTTGACAATACCATAATAGAAGGCTCACAACACCTTGGTGACTCTTTTAGGACTAGCACTAGTCCTATCAACTTCAAGAATATCAACCCAAAATATAAACAAAGCATTACTAGCTTCAAACAACCTCATTAAATTCCACTTGTATCTTACAATTAGAAATTACCCAATTCAATAGGTATATCAACCCACTCAGATTTTTTCTTTCACTTTCCCAATGGTGATTTATACTTCATCCCCCCTTTAGATGCTTTCGACTAGAAAAGGAGACATCAGCACATCGAGCACCCAAAGCCTTTAATAATTGAATTAGACCCTCCTCTTCATTTTAAGTTCCAAATAATTTGATCTTCTTCCCTACTATGAAATCTAACTCCAATTCAGCTGAATGCTCCAAACTAATATTCTTTAATCCGCTCGATAGAATGAGGTCATTGGAAGGCTCTTGTTGAAGAGCAGTAGCACTAGAATATTCATAAGTATCATCATCCTGAGGAAGTTCAACTATATATGAAGATAGCTAGGGATGTTGAAGATTGACACTAGGAGTAGATAAATTAAGTGAAGATTCTGATCCACTTTATCATTATTCGACCCAACCGTCGTTGACCCTCTTTAAAAATATGGAACAGATGCTGGTATCCCCCCTTTGGAAATCACATCCAAATCCTCTGCATCTCCCGTCTGAGATGCCCGCTGTGCATCTTTATAAAATGCACCGTTTTACTAAGCAAAATCGTGCATTTTGACTCAATTTTTAAAGATAAAAAATGAAATCAAGCCAAATGCCCCTTCCATTAGACACTGCCAAGTCACTCATCTTCTAGCTTCTTTCCCTCATCTCTCTCCCTTTCTCCAACTCCATCAGTTCTCTCACTCTCTTCTCCAATTCATCCCCATTCATGAACCTATCTCCCTCTTTGTGCACCAACTCAATCGCCATCTTCATGTCCCTCACGAGCGAATTCTTGTTCAACTACTGCTCCGCGTACAGCGGGCACGCAATCGTCGGCACTCCATTTGATTTACGAAGATGGGAACAGAAATATAACATGTCCCAATAAGCTGGATCGTCTCTGTCAAGCAACAGTTCTACCATGTGGAAGGCCTTAAGTGGGGGGTTAGCTAGAAAGTGAAGATTAATGGAAAGATCCTTGAAGCTCTTGCTGGTTTGTTCGTGAATCTTGGGGAAGTGGAAGAAAGCAGAAAGAACAGTAGCTCTAGAGGTGAAGAAGTAGTAAATAGGGATCCCAAGAGAAGAACCTATGCTAAGTGCTGACATGCGGAATAGATCGATGACCAAAGCTCTAACATTGGAGGTTTGTGAGATGTCCTGGAGCGCAGAAGCTAAGCTGGTCATGTTAAGCCAAATGAATTCGAAGAATATAGTGGCATGGCTGTAAGGTGAGTGGGGGTGGACCGCGAGGAAAGGGAAGCAACAGAAGGAGATGGAAGGATAGGATTGGGAGATGCAATGGATGTAAGAATGGAGAGACGGACTGTCATGGAAGCTGGTGGTGAGGAGGATGGTGATGGAGGAAGTATGGGAGTGGTAGAGAAGAAGGAGTTTGTCGAGCTCAAAAATGAAGACTGTGGCTTAAGCTTAGAGCCGGATAGAGGAGTATCTCGCGTTGATTGTTCTTGATGGAGCAAGTGAAGGAGATCGTGGAAGTAAGAAAAATTTTTTAAAAATAAATGCATAATTTGATAATTGTTTACTCGTGGAAGTAAGAAAATGAAATTAAAGGAAGGGAGTGCGAGAGTGAGATGGCAGTGAAGTGGGTAAGCACAGAGTTGCCTTCTCTATTGAAAATTGAATGGCTAAATTCTTTTTTTTGTCAAAATTGAGTTAAAACACACCGTTTTACTAATTAAAACGATGCGTTTTATAGATATGCACAATGTGCATCTCGGACGGGAGATGCAGAGGATTCAGATGCTTCCTGCCTCTTGAAAGGGAAAAGATCCTAGGCCATATGTCCCACATGTAGAAAATGGAGGCCCAAAATTAAATAAACCGTTTGAAGCATCAACCATCTGCTCACGTGGTTTCTCCCCTTTTTTAAGGAAAAAAACCCTCAGAATGAAGAAAAATATCACCAGGGCTATTCCTCTCACATGAAACAAAAGGAGGCCCAATGGTGATTAATCTATTAGATTTAACACCCAAATGTTCACATGGCTTCACAGCTTCCAGGCCCAAGTCAGTTCGTTCCAAATGCAAGTTTCTTCCCACACTAGATTCAGTTAACTCCGTTGGCATTGACTGCATCGTTTTAAAAAAATGGTAGGTTGAAATTATTAATCGTTTTGCGTCTTCCATACGTTGTATTTAATTCAGAAACCAGCATGTCTTTACGCACCTCAACATCTCGAGAACCACGCGCCTTCCTCCCACAGTCGCGACGATCCTGAATGTACAATTCAAATTTTTTATTTTTATTTTTATTTTTTATTTAAATCATATTTTTATAAAAATATATCATTAAAAAATTATTTTTATTTTATATTTTATATTTTTTAAAATCAAAAATCAAAATTTTGTGAAAAATAATAAGATGCGGAGATGATCCGGTTCCGTTCAGAATCTTCCATTTCGTTAGTTCTTTTCCTTTGATCGGTGACGGAGTACTAATTCAGGCTGTGCCAAGTTTGTTTTGCTTTGATGGATTTGGATTCGGAGAAAGAAGGAGTAGGTGTAAGGAGCGGACAGAATTCAAGTGGAGTTTTTTTGTCTGTCGATTGAGAATATCAAGAAGTAGGAGGTATTGAAAGCAAGACTTGGTTAGGGAGGTTGATTGCTGATAAACCTCTGAACAAGAATACTGTGCTTTCGATGATACAGAAGGGAAGGGGGTTACATGAGGGATTAGATATCTTGGAGCGGATAATAATGTATTCATTTTCAAGTTTGACAGGGAACAAGAATGTAAGAGAATTCTTAGGGGAAGGCCTTGGTCGATACTGGGTTTTCTTTTGAACATCCACAGTCGGTAAGATTATAAGGTGATTCAGGAGTATGATTTTAATTCTTGTCCTTTCTGGGAACAATCCCATAATATCCCTCCGAAGGCTATGTCGAAGAGTAATGTGATTTAGATGGGGGGGGGGGGGGGGGGGGGGGAGTCGTTAGGTGATGTGGCTATGGTTGAAATGCCCGTTTCTGAATGGTAGAATCCTGAGGAGTTTTATGAGGGCCAGGTTTATTATTCATCTGAAGAAACCATTGTTATCTAGCTTTTGGGTACCTCGGCTTGGATTGTCTTCTGTTTGGGTGTCTGTACGGTATGAAAGGTTGTAGAATTTTTGCTATAAATGTGGCATATACTGAGACATGATGCCAGACTTTGTAGGAAGCAAAAGAAGATGTCTCTTTAGAAGCCTGATGATCCAATGTATAGCCAGCGGATCTGTACTACGCCAGTAAGGACTTGGGAGGATCCTCTTGTAATCTGTAAACATCGCTGGTGTGAGGAGTTCAACTCTAACTTCTCCGAAGGATCAAATTTAGCTTGTTTGTCTCTCTCCCACGTATAATTAAATTAAATAAAATACAAATTATAATATAAAAAAGAAATTAAAATTCATATGAAAGAGTGAGAAATTAGATAATATGGTACTACTTTATAATTATTTTTAAAATATTAAAAATAATTATAATTAAATTTATATTAAAAATTATTTAAAAATAGATTAAAAAAAATTTTATGCGTGTGCGACTGACCAGCCTTGGGAAACAAAATATACCTGACAATACGAAAATAATAAAAAAAATTCTTTGAAAACAAGTATTGATATTATGATCATCAAATAAAATTTTAGTCAATAATGAAATTTGAAGACTTGGGGGAGTTTAGTAAACTCAAAATTGGTTTTAGTAATTTCTTTTTTAAAAACAAAATGGATGTAACTATTATTTAATAAATTTGTATACCCTAATTTTCTGGAATTTTAAATACTTAAAAAATGTGTAGACAATGAGAAGATTTTAATAGATAAAAAACTGTTAAATTAAAACAAAGTTTATACACAATTTATTGATTTAATTTTAAATTATAAATGATTCAATAAGTAAATTATAAGAATTTAAGAGATTATTAAACACTGAAAATTTTAAATAATTTGATTGATTTTAACTATGTGATCTTTGAATCCAGATCCCCGTAATGCTAGGTAAGTGACCAAAATTCCAGCGTTTTTATTTTTTTTCCCACTTTTTAGGATTTAAAATTTAGTATAGGAGATAAAAATTATAATTATGAAAATAAAAAATTTAATTATAAAAAAATTATATTTTAAAATTTTTAATTGTTATACAGTTAAAATTTTTAAAATATATTTTTTTATATAGTTAAATTTTTCATCTTCACAGTTGTAATTTTTATTTTTTATATTAAACTTTAAACATTAAAAAGTAAAACAAAAAATTTAAAATGCTAAAACTTTCATTACTGCAAGGGCTGATCCTACTGCGATTATTTGAGCAGTTTTGGGGTGAGGAGCAATCTAGTACCTCATGATACTACGCTGCATTCTCAGGACATTCAGCATGCTCCATTGTGCAACGAGATTGACCCAACTCACAAAATTAGGCTCAAGTTCAAAATGTCCCTTATACATAAAAACACGATATAGTAACTGCTTCGAATTTTGTGAATAATAAGCTACAATGTCATGCTTGAGTATATGGAAACCTCAAGAAGCCTTACTTTCCTTTGTGAGGGCAGAACTCTCTCGGCTAGAGCTCATCTTCAAATTGAGTTTCTTATTGGTTCAGTCTTTCTCGTGACAAATACTATCGCTATTTATCTCTATCAGTGATTTCTTATCACTTCATGATTGTTTTTCTTTCTTCATTGTCAATGGTCTGGTGAAATGCAGATTGATGAGGAGTTTGGGGTAGGAGAAACTGAGAATGATTCTGTCATTTTAGATTGGGAGGATAAGGAAGGGTTAGGTGATAGTAATCTCATGTTGATAGGGAAATCATATGCGATTAAGAATATTAATAGAGCTGTGGCTAAATCTCTCACTCTGAGAAGCTGGAATGTTGAGAACAATGTGAAGATCAATCATGCAGGAGATAATCTATTTATCTTCAATTCAAAAGGTCATGTGGACCTTGAGATAATCATAAGGGATGGACCATGGACGGTCCTGGGGGTCTTATTGATACTCAATCAGTGGTCTCCTTTGCTGACTCTTCAGGAAGTAGATTTGGGATGTTGCCAATTCTGGATCCACGGAATTCGCAAAGAAGGGATGTCGAGAAGAAACATTTTGAAGCTGGGTGGTAAGATTGGGAAGGTCATAGCTTTCGAAGAACCTCGTGTAGACGGGGAATCAGCAGAGGCTCTGTGAGAATTAGGATAGATGTTGATCTTAATACTCCATTAGTTCCGGGCCTTTAGGTTCCTAGACCAGGTTTGCCCAAAATATGGATTTCTATTAAATACGAGTAGCTACAAACACTAATGTTTCATCAGCGGACGTATTCAGCATGATTTGAAGTTATGCAATCAAGAAAAAGCTTGGTCGCTTCTGAATCCGAAGTTGCCTCGTTTCAGTGCGGGATTAGGAGTTTCTCCTATGAGGCCCTAGGTAAGATTGTTTGTTTGCAGCTGGAGAATCTGTGGAAGGACGATGAGGAACAGGGAACGGCGCGCGTGCCGTTTCATTAAAAATGGAGAGCGTGGATGACAACAAGTCGAAGGCGGAATCTAAGCGAGAGGAGTATTAATAATGAAGCCGGTATTTGCGATGGGGAAGTACACGTGGATGGGAAAGAGGGTTCTTCAGACGACATGAATTCGGTCAATGAAGAGGGAAAAAATGCAATGGAGGGAAAGCTCTGTTCCCGAGGTTAGGCCTGAGGTATACTCGAATAAAGCCCAATTCAGTTTTGGATGCAATGTGGCTAGTAAGGTGAAGGTTCAGTTTCTCAGTCACGAGCCAGGCCCAACCCGTGGCGGGGAAGAAATCTCGAGCTTGAAAGGAAGCCACTCCTACTTTGCTACTACTTTGAACTCTCAATGGATGATGAAGGGCACAGGTCGAGCAGACCTTTGGTGGTGAACTCCAATATGAATAATGAATAATGATGTAATACTTAATTTTATTTTTATATTTAATCATCAAGTCAATATTCAATTGCAGAAGTTTTTTAATTGAAATGAATATCAAATTCTCTTTTAAATAACCTAGTTAAATAATCAATATCATATTACTTAATCAATATTTAATCAATAATTATTACTATTAATATTCTAATTCACACTATTACAACTTCATTAAATATGTAATCATTTAATTCCAACTAAGGTGTTTGCAGATAAACCGTATTTTTAGTCCAAAATAAAATAATACTATTATGCAACACTTATAAATAATTCAAACAAAAATAAAGTCACTGTGTAACAACTAAAATAATCCATTAAAAATAATATGTCTCATAAATCACTCTTTACCATTTTTAATAACACAATCTTGCTTTCACATAAACTAAACATTACATAAATGAACTAAAATGCTCATTATAATACTTTTTTTTAATTAGAATCCATTTTTCTACTTGAAAATGTCAATTAAAGGAAAGTATAGATGAGATAAAAATATCAATAACTAATAGAGTTCTTAACTGATGTTTCCAACTATACACATAAAGTTTTTCATAAACAAATTAATTCCATAAAACATATACTTTTTTAATTTCTTTTTGCTATGTGAACCATCAAGTTTCAAAAACTATTTTCATCAAAAATCGTTTTTAAAAAAAAGAAAATATTTTTATTTTATAAATTCATTTTGAACACCCAATGTTGCTTGTAGAATCCACCATAAGCCATGGTTTGAAAACCATATGCTCTACATTTGGTATTGTAGGTGGGACATCTCAATATCCTAGCTCAATTTTGTCCACACGGATTGACCAATCATAACATATTATTAATACTCGTCATGAGTAATCACACAAGCAGTGGCCACGCTTAAGATGCAGGTATGCACACCTCACTAATCATATCACAATTCTCAACCTTAGAAATCATCCATCCAAGGGGAACAACATCATCATTTCTCATTATAATCATTTCTATTCCTTCCCTTGGGCAACAAATCATAGGCAATATCTCATAACATCATTACAAGTATACGTTTGAAAACATCACATAGCAATTTAAAAATCCTTTTACTTCAAGAATACAACATCATTTCATAAATCCATCAATATGTTACATGTAGATCAATATTTCCAATAAATCACTTCCATCAAATCAATTTCCAAAATCTCATAAAGTGTAATAAACAATTTCATAAATCCATTTCACAAAATATCAGAAGGCATTTAGAATTATGTTATATGGAACTAGCTAGATGGTAATGAAGTCAACACAAGCCAAGCAACCTCCATTTGGTTTCTTGCTATCAAGCTACAATAGTGAAATAAAATATATTAATATATTTAATTCCAAATATTACATAATTCACTATTTAAATTAATATAAAATTCATCCACTTACCACTAGCCCAAAACTTCTAGGCTACTCTTCCACCAAAGTTATACTAATCAACACTTGATTCTCACGTTATGATCATCCAATCATGCTAGACTAACACAATCGCATCTAAGTACTTAATAAAATACATCAGTTGCATGAAATAAAATTTATGGCATATTAATTATACACCAACTCACCTCTTAGCATATCTCTACACCTTAATCACACCATGCTCAACATGTCCATGCATCAAGAAACTTCTAATTACTCAATTCACCATTTGACATATTAAATAAAAATTATAATATATTTATCTTACCTTATTTTTGTCTATCAAAGTTCATTTTGTCTCTTGGGACTTTTATCAAACACCTTGCACTCATTCTAAATTAACTCAAATATATTAAATATTTAATTGACCATTTAGTCTATAAAAACTAATAAATGGAGTATAAATTATACCTCTAGTGATCTAGAAAACCTCAAATAATTCAAAAATCATAATCCCCTTCACCTTGAAAATCCAACATTAAACAAATCAAATTCCAATTGGTTTAAAAAAAAAGATTAAAAAGAGTAGATTGAACTTTTCTTCACTCACCTTGGTTAATTCCACCAAGAAGCTACTTACATTAAAGCCTAAATATTTTCATCTGTGGAAGCTCTCAATTTCTAGAGCTATTTTCTCTCTCTTTATGCTAATGAAAGTTATCCCTCTTTCCTCTAATTCACCAGGCATCCTTTTCATATTAATTAAAGGGAATAAAAGCTAAAATAAAATAAAAGATGACTTAGGTAGCTAGTTTGTGTCATAGATCTTAGGTCAAGTTCATTTAAAGTCAATTATTGGTTTTTAGTAACTTTAAATAAACTATTAGACTCTTTTAAATTATGTATTACACTAAACCATTAGGCTATTGTGCATTTCATATCATTATCTAAACCCAATTAAAATAAAATGCAATAGTCTATCTATCTTGTCTCCTAAATACACTAAATTATAAATTAAACCTCCATAAGTCCTTGGTCACTAAATAATAAAGTACCCAATAAATAATCCTCATAATTAATACCTCTTAATCCCATACTAAATAATTAATATAAAATCTCTAATAAATTTGTAATTATTTATCTTAATTAATTTAATAATGTAGGACATTACATATAAGGTGAACTTAGTCAAAAAATTAAGAAAAATTATCTTGAAGGGACAAGCTATGTCTGAGTGGCAAAACCCCTTGCGAAGATATAGAAATTGAAGAAAGGGTTGAATTCTAATGTTCAAGATAAGGAAGCTATAGGTACCCTCGAATATGAAATTTTTGTTATTTCATCAAATTTCTCTATGGTTGTCATTGTGAAATCTTCATTTGGTTTTGAAAAGAAAAGAAAAAGGGAAGCTTGATTATTTTAATGGGGAAGTGTTGGTAGATATTCCAATTAGAATGGCAATAGTTAATAAAGAGGAATAAGGATCGATCAAGTAGGATGGTGAAGTGGTCTTTAATTCCTCAGGCTTTGAATCTGTTGCTGGAAGGTTTAGTGACTTGCATCTTAAAGCCATCCAAGGGCCACAAGTGTGCTATCCTAGAGCTATCAAGGTCTGGGATGACCTTGACAAGTAAGATTTTAAGATTCTTGTGTAGAAAACATAAACCCCCTTTAATGTTCCTTATGGAAACCAAAATGAAGAAAAAGAAAATAGAAACACTATAAAGAAAGTTTGGTTTTTAGTTGGTTGTTTATATAGATCTTGTTGGTTTTGCAAGGGGTCTTGAATTATGGTGGAAACACAAAATTAACTTAAAGGTGTTGCATGTGTCTAAAAATGTTATCCATGTGTGGTAAATGGCCTAGATAATGTCTGGGTGGTCATTTCTTACATGTATGGTCCCTCAATAGATCAAGATAAGCATTCTTAGTGGAGGGAAATGGCCTCTCTAAATCTAAGGTCTAATTTCCCTTAGCTTTGTACAGTGGATTTTAATGAACTTATGTATAATTCTGAAAAACAAGGTGGTAAAATAAGATATAATCAAAGTTTTTCACAATTTCATAACTTTATGCTAAATAGAGAGTTGTTGGATTTGAAATTTAAAGGCCCCAAATTTACTTGGTATAATAGGCACTAGGGAAATGCTTATATAAAAGAAATACTTGATAAGGCAATTTGTAATGTGTTGTGGAGAAATTTATGTCAAAAAGTTTAGGTTTTTATATTAAAACCCATGGGTTTAAACCACTTCTCAATCTTGGTTGTATTTAATTACTGTGATATTCATACTCTAAGGTCCTTTAAATTTGAATCGATATGGTTAGACTATCCTAAACTCATTTTGGTGATTGAACAAAATTGTAAGAATAGGGAAGTAATGGGTGTTGATATTGTACAAAATTTTATTGAAAATTTGAACAAAGTTAGAGTATGCCTTGAAAATTAGAGCAAGAAGGAGTTTCTAAACAATAGATTTTTAATTAGTAATCTTATGATTCACTTTCAATTTTGTTTAAAAGGTGAATAAGCTGAAGAGAAAGCAAGCAAGTAGCTAAAATCACAAGGAAAATTGAGGAGTTATGAGAAAAGGAAGAGAAGTATTTAGCCCAAATATCAAGGCTATAACGCTCAAAGTGTGGAGACAAGAATTCAAATGTTTTTCATATGTCAATAGTGAATAAAAGGCAAAGAAATAGAATTCTTAAGTTGAAAGATGAAAATGGAATGTTGACAAAGGATTAGGGGATGATAGCTCACAATTTTATACCTTTCTATAAAAGCCTATTCTCTTTAGTTGGTTGTAGGAATACAGATAATGTTCTAGACTATGCTAATCAAGTTATTCAAAATGATAATAATTATGATCTCATGAAACCTATTTCAACAGATAAAGTGAAGAAGCCGATATTTGAATTGGTTAGGTTTAAAGCTCCTAGCCACAATAGTTTTCTAAGCTTGTTTCATCACCATGCTTGGGAGATTATAGGCGATCAAATCTGTGATTTGGTGAAGAATTTTGTTTTATGCAAGGCTTTTTCTATTTCTAGTATTAATTCTATAAATCTAGTATTGATCCCTAAAATTGAAGTTGCCTAATAAATAGGCAACTTTCACCTTATAAGCCTTTATAACTTCTAATACAAGATTTTTTTCTAAATTGTTAGCAAATAGGTGAAAGGTGTTGGTAGCAAGGGTTATCTTTGAAAATCAACATGCATTTATGCCAAGATGCCTTGTTCAAGACAACATTTTGATAGTTCACAAGGCTTTTCGGTACTTGAAAGATAAACAAAAAGAATAATCACAAGTTGGCATTGAAGTTAAATATGAACAAGACATACAATAAGGTGGAGTAGATAGTCTTGTTAAAAATGGGCTTTTGTAATAATAGGTGGAGAAGATTATGTTATGCATCTATTTTGTTAAAGTTTATATTCTTTTTTCAAGAAGAAAAATTATGAATTTTGTGCCTCAAATAGGTCTTAGGCAAGGAGATCCTTTATCTCTTTATGTATTCATTATTGTGGCAAATGTTTTATCAAGAATGATCAATAAAAAGGCTACCCAAGGTGGTTTAAAGGGAATAAAGTTGGCAAGGAGCTACCCTATGCTAACACATTGCCTATTTGCAAATTATTCAGTTTTCGTCCTTAAAGCAAATAAGGACAACTACTTGCATATGAAAAAAAAATCCTTAATGAGTATTGTTTAGCCTCAAGACAACTTGTTAATTTGGAAAAGTCCTATGCTTTTTCCTCAAAGACACCTTAGATAATCTCAAAGTCTCTTTTTAGGGTATTTTTGGTGTTATGATAGTAGACTCTCCTGGTAGATGCCTTGGTTTGCCAGTTCTATTAGAAAGGTCCAAAATTATAGCTTGGTCTTTGTTAGAGATAGAATCAGATTAAAATCCAAGGTTAGAAGTAGAATTTACTATCACATGTAAGAAGAGAAATTCTAATTAAAGTAATTGTTAATGAAATCCCAACTTTCCTAATGACATGTTTTCTTTTTCCTTAGAAGTCATGCCAAGACTTAGATAGCATTATTGCTAACATTTGGTAGGGTTAGAAAAAGGAGGAAGGGAAAATTCACTAAATGGCTTAGAAGAAGCTTGCAGTCCCTAACGTAGATGTGGGTCTTTGTTTCAAGGAATTTGTGTACTTTAACTTGACTTTGCTTGCTAAACAATGTTAAAAGATGCTAAAATCTCTAAATTAGTCATGGGTAAAAATACTCAAGGGGATCTACTTCACTAATTCAAATTTCATGATAGTGAAAAAAGGTTCAATAGCTTCTTAGGCTTAGGCAAGTATCTTGAAAGGAAGGAAGCTGATTGTTGATTAGATTTATTGGAAAGTGGGCAATGGTTTAAGCATTAAGGTGTGGAAGGACCTATGGACCCCTCATCTACCTAATAATAAAATTACCTCTAAAGTTCCTTTTAAGATATTTGAAAATTTTCATGTTGTTGAATTGATTACTAATGGTAATTAGGATATTTCTTTAATTGAAAATTGGTTGTCTTTTGTTGAGATTAAAGCTATAAAAATCATTCCTTTTGTTGGTTGTAATAAGGATGATTGTTCAATTTAGATAGATAGAAAGGGTGAGAATTATTCTATCAAGGAAGGTTATAGAGTGGTAAAATCCCTCTCTATGCATATTAAATGTCATGGCTTGGGTTCTTCAACCCCAACCCTAACATCTCTTTGGAAATCACTTTGGAAGCTAAAAGTCCCACCAAAGTAAAGCATTTCTTATAAAGGCTTAGTATTGTTGTTGTGGTTATTAGAAAATTATATTTATAGGCTTACATTAATTATACTAATTTTGTTTTCTAAAATACAAGTTGACTAATGGTTCGTTGAGATAGTATAGGCCTAAGTTTTATTAAGTAATCACATAGTTATTAGGATAAACACACATTTTAATTTAAGTCTAGTTAACGATTTAAAAGTGTCAACTATTAGGTTTTATTGAAACATGTAATGGGACGGCCTAGTGAGACACTATTTAAGACGTGGCAAGATCTCCTCTCTAATCTTAATTTTAGTGAGCTTCCTATCAAAGCTACTATAATGTTTGGGGTCATAGAGAGGAAGATCTAGTTGGATCTGACCTTGCACTTATGGAGAAATCAAACGTGTTCTTTTAACAATTTATATTTAGAGTTCTAAATATTGTGCAATAGATCTATACTATAATTATACTAATTAAATTAGAATTTTAGTATGATTAAAATTACACATGGTATCAAAGCTAGGTTGTGCATGATTTTAAAACCTTAATTCCTATATATTGTACTTGTATTGATTTGATTGTGCAAAATAACTTTAGGGGTTTTGATCCTGTTATTTCAAGCTTTGTATTGGTAAATGTTTTGCTTCTTGTATGGATATATGTGAAGAGAATTTTGGCTCTCTATAATGTTATATAGCGTGTCTTATTATGTTAAAAATACTTGAAACTGTGGAAAGAATGGAAAAATGCTTTCAAATTTTTGTCACTTGAAACCTACTTTATAGATCTAAAATTTCTCTTGTTTTCTTTCTTTCTTGTTCAAATAATGCTTTAATACAAACCTAAACATCTAAGTGTTTTAAGATTTTTGTTTTGTGGCATGAAAGATACCCCTAAACACTACTTTTTTGCTTCGAGTTGAAAATAAGTCCAAAAAACTTATCTAAACTTGTGCCCAACTCAATTGGAGGTTATCCTAATCAAGGCCCACTCATGGCCTCTCGCCACCCCTAACTTTGTTTAGGGTGGTTCTTCCTCCATTTTGTTTCTTATATTTTGTAGGATGTATTTGTAATTTTATTTTAATTTTATTAGGTTTAGAAATTTTATTTATAAATTATATACCTTTTTCTATAGTAAAATAGACTATTTTATTTTTTTTAAGGCACTAATTGATATCAAAAAATTACCTAAAAAAAATTAAGAGGATACTTTCATGTATGTTGAACATGAAATTAAGTTGTACTCTCCTTAAATATGTATATGGTTTATATATTCTTAAGCCTAAGTTAATAGAATAAAATATTACAGTATTTGTTAATTATTTCATAACTAGTTTTTGTTTACTCATGAAACCAATTGATAATTGGAAAATTGTGACCTACTATGATATATTTGGTAAAGTATGTGACTTGCTATAATATATATTGTATGTGTAAGTTTAATTTTTCTTTGTTTTTTTCTCTTTTCTTAGAGTAGTTTACAACAGATATAATTCCTCTTGTGCCTTTGATCCATTTAACTAAATATGACCTCCATTTAGGAGTAAAAATTAATTCAAATGACATATAAATCACGTCTTATTTTGCTCATTATTTTGGCCAATTTAGCACATTTTTGGGAGTGTTTGACATTCACTAAGGCAATTTGGAAGAATTATAAATAATTTTCCTAAAAATCATGTCATTATTAGGAATTAAGTTATTATTTATCGAGTGTTTTTTATTGATGTGCCTTGCACATAACATTTAACTACCTCTTTCATGTTGTACTTGCTAAAGTGATTTAGAGCTTGCATCATTTTAAATGAGTTGAGGCTTTCAAAAAATTTGAATTTGTGTACATATGAAATTTGTAGGCATTGGTTAAATTTGCCATTGAGCCTTGTATTGTAACATTAGGCATATAGTTTATATCTTTTTAATTCTATAATTTGAAAGACTTTATGCTTGTAATATTTAAAATTTAATGAGTAGCAATACATTGTTATTCATATTTTAATTGCAATAATGAATCATAAATGATTTTTAGACATACATTTGGTGAAGTATCTTACTTATTTGATCATATATAAATTTTTTTAGTTTGAGAATTTTATTTCGTAAAATTGTTATGAATGTTTTATCTTGTACAATTAGATATCCATTTGGAGTAAAAGTAAGCATAACAACCCTTTGCAGCAAAATTTAAATTACTAATCACATGAATGGACTCATATTGTTCTAAAATGTATTCTCATAATTTTATCCTACAAATTCATGCTCAAATATCTAGTTCCATCCAAATTAGTAAGTATATAGAGTTTAAACATATAAAAGGAGTCATTTACTTATTTAAGCCATAGAACACATAATAAAGTATAAACTTTAAAAATTTATAACTTGAGCACAACTCTAATTAAGGCAAATTAGATATCATTTTAAAACTTATAATATAAACTTTCTACTATAAAAGTTTTAAGTCAAAATGAATCTATTTGATCTCTCAAAAACCATGAAAACCAAATTTGGTACATAGTTAATAATATCATACCATAATAACTTTTTAGAGCTAACTTTGAAAATTTGTCAAATATTTTATAAAATTGCAAATTTTAGCTTTATAGAAAACTCTAAATATTCTCTAAATACTTACCAAATTTTAACTCCAAATTCAATCATTAAAGAAACTAGGGGCAAAGAAACATTTTATTGTATAAATGGCCAAAATTTTGATTTCAAAATGCACCAAATAAGCTCTAAAATACTACTTCTTACCATGAGAGAATTTCAATTCATATATGCATCACTATAAATGGTTCAACACATGAAATTTACCTTGCATTTAAAAATCACTATTCCACATCAAAATATGTGTGTAAGCTAAGTGGATTTCCATATATCAGATCATGTTCTAATGTCTCATACATGCATCTATTGATCATATATTTATAGTCTAACACTTTTGCACATGTTGCCATTACATTACGTCAATAATATAAATTTACATAGTCATGTTTGTAATACATTATATTATAACTTATCAATTCCCTTGTTCTCCTTATCTTAATTGTTACATCATCACATACTATATGTTATAACTTATTAGGTCAGAAAACCTTGTACTTACTATCAAGAAATCTTGTTAATAAGATTTTCGATTTCACATAGCAAAGTAAAAATCTTGTCAACAAAACCCTCAACCTTGATAACAAGATATTATCTTAACTCTTGTATTGACAAGGTTTGATGCCTCTTATCCTTTACAACTTATCTAACTGACTCATGTATATCAATTATGGAGTTTCAAGCAAAAATTCACATCCATTCATAGCTTTCAACACTTAAATCAGGCCACTTATGGGCCAATTTGAGCTATAAGGATCCAACCTTCATTCTTTATTTTTCTTAATTTATTTCATCATAAACAAGTTTATTCATACTCATTTAACATGTTTAACTCTTAGAACTCACAAAATCTTCATAGGACCTAAAATGATAGCACAAGCCCAAAATTTACATTAATTTTGAAACTTCAAATCTTGAGCTACATAATTCCAAATCATGAAAATTAGGTTTCTATAGAAACTTTAATATGTGAATTACATGCTATAAAAATTTTAAGCAAAATTGAGTTCATTTTCCCTATCCAAAATAATGGAACAGTAACCTATTGCAGAAAGGAGGACATATAATAGACCCAATCTTTAAAATTCCATATCCTAGGCTACACAACTCCATTTTAAGTGATCTTAGTGGCCATGGAAAGCTTGAGATGAGATCTATGTATTGTAAAAATTTAAAGAGCATTTGAGCTCATTTGGTTACAAAAAAGCTTGCATATCAATGGCTGCTATAATATTCAGACATAATCAAACTCTTAACTTCAAAAAATTCATAACTTCCTTTATACAACTCCTTTTTATGCAAACTTAGTAGCGCTAGAAAGCTTATAATGTCCATTATATTTCTATAAATTTCATGACTATTGGAGTTCATTAGGCCCTTCAAATCTACTAAAAATTAGAACTACCAGATGAACAATACTAGGGACTATTCTGCACAAATTCTGAAACTTTGAAAATTCATGAAATATTTTATAGATCTCCAAAAATTATGATTTTTTACCTAATAGAAAACTCTCTTAAACATCTATATGCATGCCAAATCTCAAACTCTAACTAAGTCATTTGGGCCATTTTGGGTATAGGAGTTTCTTAAGGTCATTTTATGCGTAACCTTGGTATCCTTTTAGGCCATTTGGCATCAAAATGGAATTTTTCCACTTGGAGCAAGTTTTAATCATCCTAAATAGCATTTCTAACTATGTCATATCATACCAAAGGACTTGGATGAAAATTTGACCCTTTGGCACCTATCTAACACATGCTTTCTAATAACATTTCATACATCATCTTAGCCATTTATTGCCAAATCATACATTCACATAACTAACATATATGTTCTCATACTCATACATAAGTTCTTATTCAAAAACATGATATTATACATTATGTGGCATCAAAGTTATCAATTACACAACAAATACATTATTCATGCCATTTTTTATACATAAATTACATTTTAGCATATATAGTGCTTCTGACACATAAGTCCCAATATCCCATCTTCTCATCTTTCTTGCTTTGGCTTGATAACCCTAAAATTGTTATGGGAGCATGGGGGTGAGATTTGAGGAGAATCTTAGTAGTATAAACTCATCCAATTTAATGCACACAAGAATGCTATGAGTGAATGCAATGTATGTAATGCAAAAATGCTATACACATGCTTCTTGGGTTCAAGATGCCACGAACCCACTTGTTCCTGCTTTTTCTTTACATGCTTCTTGGGTTCACATACACAAAATAATGGAGTTGCTTTAGCTTGGCCTAAACACATTCATTCAAATGCAAGGTGTAACATCTAAGTTTTCGTGGACATGAAAACTTAAGGTTGCTGAATTTTTCTAAGTCTGCTGGCTATAGTGAGCATACATGTTAGCTATAGCGAGTGTACCTATTCGCTATAGCGAGAAGTCAGTTAGCTATAGTAAATTCAGGGGCTGATACAAAATCCAGAGAGTTTTTCACAATAGCGCCAGCTGTGGCGAGCACGAAGGCACCTAGGACTGATAAATGCTCGCCGTAGCGAGAGTGGTTTCCTGCTATAGTGAGATTTAGTCCAAAAAAGTGTGGAAAAAGGGAAATTGCTTCTTAAAACATCTGAAACTCTCCCCCACCTCTGAATTGACTTTTATCTGGCTGAAAGGAGAGAGAGAGAGGCTAGAGAGAAGGGTTCATAGGAGGAAAAGCTAAGAGAGGAAGAAGAAGTCTTGAAAAGGTGAGAAACTTTACTCCTTTCCTTGCTTCTTCTCATGCCAAGTCCCTTTTCCACCTCCTCTTCTCTTTTTCCTTGAATCTAAAGGTTGATATGGTTCTATTTTGAGGTTAGCCCAAGTAAAAGAAGGAAGTCTCAGAAGGAGAGGCTTATTGCAAGTGGAAGCCTCTTGGAAAAGCTCACAAACAAGGTAAGCTTCTTGAGTCTTAAAGGTTTTTTCTTGGATGTTTCTCTTTAGTAAAATTTCGGTCAAACCTAGCCATTTAGAGGAAGATGAATTCTGACCTTCGCAAAAAAGAAACAAGTGCTTGAAAGTGTGGAAATTAAGAATAGTTCCTTAGAATCATATAGGAAGCAATGAAGTCCAAGATTGGGAATCTTAGGGTTTTAAGACAAATGCTTAAGTTTAATTTTTTCTAGAGCTATTCTAGCTTATCTAAGAGCTTGTATGAGTTCTTGAGACCCCTAAAGAGCTCCCCATATGCACTTCCTACCGAGGAGAGCAAGACAACTTCCATGGGTATCTAAAGAGGCATTATCTAGGCCTGAACTAAAAGTCACACTTCGAGAGTAATTTAGATTGCTCTAAGGTTAGAAAGGGGCTAATTATAAGTAAGAAACATTAAAGGAAGCCTTGGAATAAAGTTAGGAGGCTTATAAGGGAAGATGGACTTGTAGGGTCCATACTAGAGTACAAAGAGGCATTGTGAGTGAAGTAGCCTACTCTTGAGTTGTAAGGAGCTAAGTTTTGTTTTAATGACTTAGTTATGTTCCATTGATGTTTATAGGCTATGAGAAACGAGTCCCACCTCCTTATAAGAGTGTGACCTAGAAGGAGAAGGAAATTTGAGAGAATAGCATTGTGATTCATTACAAAGTAGCCTTCTAACCTTTCTCTCATGTATGTGTGTGGATGTTTTCTTGCTTGGGGTGCTTGTGTGTATATTTGAATTATGAAGTATGTCTAGCTAGTAAGAATATATGCAGTGCCACTTATGTGTATTAAATTGACTTTATGTGTGCATAAGACTTGAATAGACTTGGTGATACCAAAAGTCCCTTAGCATGAGTGAGATAAGCCAAAAGTCTCAAAAGGAGTAAGGCTTAGTCAAAAGTCCTAAGAGAAATAGGTGAGGCCAACCAAGGTCTTGAGAGTCTCCTTTGATGTAATTGAGACTTTATGAAATGGAAATTATACTATTTATGTGCACATGTAGCTCATAGACCATGCATAGCATCTATTGTCTGATAATGCATCCATCATGTATGATTGAAAGTGTATAGGGCTATTGAGATTCTTTGAATTTCACTCCTTCCCTATTACCTAACATGTCTAGGTGGAGCAAAATAGCAAAGAAATTGAGAACCACCCCACTTGAAGACATGGAGGTTGGCAAAGAGGTTGTAAAATGCTTATATTATAGCCATATAAATGTTAAGTGATGTAATGCAATGATGTAAATGATGTATAACCCCTTAGACATATGTAAATACATGTATATGTGATGTATGTATGGAAACTAAGGGTATATGAATGAGAATGAATGTTTTTGATATTGTATGGCAAGAATGCATATGTGTGCTCTTATGTATATCAACAAGTGGGGTAGTAAATTTATGAGATCTGGGTTTTTGGACCCTTTAGGCATGTTTAGAGGTCTATTTTGATACTTTCCTCACATGCTCAAGAAGTCATGGTTAGGGTAGGAAAGCATTTGGACACATTTTGACCTATTTTAGTGCTTATAAAGCTCATTTTGGCACCCTATGTCACAAAGTGACCAAATGAATGGTTTTGAGACTAAGATTTTACACACATGTATATCTCATATAGAGATTTTTTTTGGTCTAAGAACAAAAATATTTGGCTGTCTATAGAATTTATTATGATTTTTTGAAGTTTAGCAAATTTGGCATTTTGGTATCAATTACTGTTCACTTGGTTTGAAATTTTTTTGTATCATCCGAGGATCAAATGAGGTTCAATAGTTTTAAAATTTTATATAGAGAAACTAGATATGTATAGTGAGCTATAGCAACTGGAAGCACCTCATTTTGAGGTCTAGAGAGAGAGAAATGAATTTTTAAAATTGGAATTTACTATTAGTAGCACAACAAGACCTTGAGCATTGTTCCATCAGTTTTAATTAGTTTACTATCATTTCTTGGGTCGGGAGCTATTTATTCCTTAAATTAGACATCTGTATCTTTTTAGATTAGTATAGTTTACTCAACTTAGATTTTTGTGGAATTAGTTATAGTGGAACTCTAGGGCAGCCAGACCTTTCATATTTTTTGGTTATCAAACATAGTCCAGCTGGGTTTTTCATACCTATAATTATTTTTAAATTATAGTAGGCATCTAGAGCTTTCTGTAAAACTATCATTTGCCTCGTTTTAATTTTTTTGGAATTAATTATGATTTTTCAAAATCTACCCCAAAAAAATAAATTTTGAACCCAAGGCAAAAACTTCATTTTCTGATGTGGGGGCTCCAAACCCAAATAGCATGAGGTATTTTATGATGTTTATGACTTTTGTAGATGGTTTATGAGTAGAGGATAATGTTTGAGAATTCACAAGGTCCATGGAGCAAAATTTGGACAGTTAAAGTGCTACGTAATGCCATAATATTCTATGTTTTAAATCCACTTTCCTTGAAACTCATGTATGAAGCATGCATAGAGTATAACACAAGGGAAAGTGTGGCTAAAGTGTTATGGTGTTACACAAGGCAACCCATTAGAACCCATTCTAATTTATTTCCTTGCTACATAAGCCTATGGATACTTAACATGCAAATTTAAGCTACTTTAAGTCCCTTAAGAGGGAACTCTCATAATTCAACCTTTAGGCCTTGAGATCTCTTTTAATATGAGCCATAAGACTCTAATGAAACTTATTAGAGCCATTACATGCAAACCAAAACATTGCTAACACTAGGTTTCTTCATTAGGCCCTTTATAAACCCTACACTTTCGCTTTTCAAAATAGGGCTCTTAAATTCATTCCAATGATTTCATTAGTGTTTATTGCTCATATTTAGACCACTTAAAATCTTATAATTCATGAAAGTACTCCCTAGGTACTTCATCTAGCTTTAGGCCGAAACAAGCACTCCTTTGGCTTCCATTCAACTTTTGCCATTTTCTTGGGCCTTCTTGATTTTAACTTCATTTCCATAATATAATTAACTTATAATAATCATATAAAACTTGTTTGGGTAGCCCCAACAACACAATTCTATGATGGCATCTCAAATTATCAACCTAAGCTACACATATGGCTAAAATTCAAGAATGCATATCCATGGAAAATATCATCATTCTAATTCAACTTCCATCTTAAAAAATACTCCAATAAGCCCTTAATAGCCTCAATTCTAGCAACAATTATTCTTTCCTATATTATTTCCCTTTGACCAACCTATGCACATACAAGATCACCCAATGCACAAATCTAACCATTTCAATTGAACCCATAAGAAATAATGTTTAAAACACCCATTCATACTCTTAAATCATTCAAACAACCAAGAGAAATGTCATATGTTTTCAATAGCACCATAGACGAAACTTAGAGTTCTAGGGTTTAACATAAAACCAAAAATCTTGCAACAAGATGTACATAGGTGTAAAGAGTGCTTTACCTTAATGCTTTTTCTTCAAAGGCGCATCCCTAAAATCTGAACTTTAGCCTCAAGTTAGCCATGAAAATAAGGAATCTTGGGATGAAATTTACATCAAAATGAAGCTCTTAGTGAAAGGATTAATTTTGCTAATTAGAAAGAAGTGAAAAGAGGCAAAAATCCTAACCAAAATGCAAGCTTTTTGTTTCTCTCTCTTCCATCTCTCTTAGATACCATTTTTGGTATGATAGAGAGCTAAAGTGTCGATTTGGAAGGGTGGAGAAGCTAACTTGACTTTATTAAAAGGTGGGGGAAGATTTTTATAACAATTTTCAAAATACTGATTACGTCCCTCCACTCGGATTCTTTCGTTTGAGCTCGTTTTAATCCCATTTTTAGAATTGTCTTTTTCATATGAAATTTTAGGTCATCTAGTTTTTTATAAATATTTTCTTTCAATTTTATGAAATTTGGAACCATCCTGAATCATCTAGTTAACATTTTAGTCAACTATTTGTCAAAATCACATGAAAGGGTTTTAACCATTCTAATAGTTCCTATAGTTCAAGGCCTCTAATAACCTTAGTAAGTTCAATCTTATCATTTAAAAATCCTTCCTTTAAATTTTTTAAAAGTTGCATGAAATTATGATTTCTGCCACTGATTCCATATTAAGCCGGTTAGCTATTTCAGTTCCAATTTCGAGCCACCTTTGGACCTTTATCGTCCTTTCTAGATACTTTGTTTATTAATCTAGCCTTATTTTACCTTATTTCATTTTATTTTGGGGATCCTCTTTTGTAATCTCATCATTTTTAGTCCAATTCTAGAGAAACTAGATATTATACTGATCCCACAACCTCACACACACATTTTGGCATGGTTCCACTTACTTGGTATAGGCACATTGATTAATATATGGAACAACCAATTAGACATATTCAATCTCACTCTAGCAATATATGTGCATATTAAGACTTAAAGTATGATTTAAATTACTTTAAGTGTTTCATAATGACTCATTCCATTTGTCACATTTTATGTAGCAATTCCATCATTCATCTGTTTCATCTTTACTTACTTCTCATGGCTAAAACAAGTTTGAAACTTAAACATATCACTCATTCCATTCATAGGGCATAATTAGGGTTTTTATGTAACCATAATCTCAACATCATCAAATCTCATTCTTTTTCTCAAACTAATGGTTCATTTAATCTTTATATCACTCATTTAAGCTCCTTAATTCATTAGACTAAATTGAATACTTCCGTAAGTACTATTTTCCTGGCTTGGTCAAGTCCCCCCTTTAAGTCCACATCTTGAATTTTATTTATTTGAGAAAGACTTTGAGGTTATTAAGATATTCATAATTTATTTTTAGTTCAATTATGATATTAAAGGGATCAACTAACTCTCCTAGGGTTTTGAAGTACTCAAGGCCAAACCAAATCCTAATAGGACCCAAAATGTAATTTCTTAGTTTTTAGGTTAATCTTTTAGCTTATTCTTATTTCTCATTCTTCTAAACCCTTGATTATACTAAGTTTTCATCAAATGCATATTTACTTCCCTCACTTTCTCTCTTGACTAAAATTACAAGATGCTAGGGTTCCAAGAATATAATTTTTCTTATCTTGAATCATACCTTGTTTTGATGAGCTTTTGATGAAAATTCTTTTAGTGTAATTAGAGTCTTCAAATGAGTTCTTTCACTTAAGGTGACATCTACAAATTTCACCATTTTGAGAAACCAAACCCACCATAAGAGAGAACATGAAAAGTAGAGAAAGTTTCATAACTAAATCCCTTTCTTGGCTTTAAATTTCCTTCTCTCTCTTCCCTCTTCACGCCACCATGGAAGCTTGAAATTGCTAGACAAAGTCGGTTCAAGTAAGGGAGAAGAAGAGGGCATGCTATATATATAATAATATAGGGCTTTATAACTTTTTCAAAAATTACCATTTTGTCCTTAAATTTTAATTCCTTTGTTTGAACTCACTTTTTTGTCTTTTCAAAAATCAACAGCTCTATTTCAAATTTTAAACTCTTTTCTTCATTAAAAATACCTATTTAGAAGTTATAAGAGTTTAAAATAATTTGAAAAAGTCCGATCTAAAATATTGCCTTGCACACCATCAAAAATTTAACCAAACTAACCTTATCTAATTAATTTACTAACCTTATTTTATAATATTATGATGAGGGATGTATATTTCTCAAGTCAATTATCCTATTTTCTAAATCTATGATTTTTCTCCTAATTAAGCCCAAATCAGCTCATTTAATCCTGAATGGTCTCTTTTTTGTCCTATGAACCCCTTTTTAAACTATTTCTTTTCATTCTTTAGAGACTATATTACTTTATAAAATATAGAATATTACATGATGCACCTAGTGCTTCTTAAGACGACTTATTCAATTTTCAAGCTATTTTAAAATTGCCTATTTTACTAATCATGCTATAATTTTATAAATTAGTATCTTTAGCCATAAACAACAATATAGGTCTTGATAGATTCCAATTATTAGACATGGAAGCGAGATATAAAGTTTATTAGTTATTTATGTACTCATATTTTGTGTATACATGAGGGAATTACTGCTACAACTCATTCCTCGATGAAACATGATAAGAAATAAATAAAATTAATTTTATCCTTATTTAAGAATTATTTGATGTTTTAGTTTTAATATACAACAAGAATGCCAAATTAGTTATTTGTAAGTTTTATTAGTGGTGGATGAAATGAAATTAAGAACAAGAATAAAATTATTTGTAAAATTTTGAATTATACAATAAGTTATCTTGGTTATATTTCACAAGTTATAGAATTTTTTAAACATGTGAAAAAATATTATAACTTAATTGGTTAGAATGTTTGTGTGCATTTTTATGGAATATCTTATGGATATATGTGAAAGTGACAATTATGTAAATTTCCACCTAAATTGTAATAAGTGTTTCATAATATTTTTGTTTATAAAGAAATTGTGAAATTTGGTGAGAGGCACATAAGCTACCTTCAATGAACACATTTTTTTTTTGATTATATCTTATTCAATGGGCTATATAAATTGTGTTCAATTCTAATAAATATTTATCTTTTAATATTGAGAATTATATGGCATTTAAATGTATGACTAAGGAGAAATTTTATTATATCATAGACGTTTAACTCATATTTAAGCAAAAGACTTCATTATATCTGTTTCATAATTTTAGGACATAGGATCATGTACTAACTTTCTAAGGGAAAGTTAGCTAAAATTAAGAATAAAAAAATATAACTCAAAGTAAAATAAGTAAATAGATAAATAAAACCTTTTGAAAATAATAAATATATAGATATTAGTGGGTCTTATTTATCTACATTATTGGCAAAATATATTTTATCAATTTCATTCATATTTTATACTTTTATTTATTAACTGAAAAAAATTCATGATATATTTATGAAATTAAAGTTGAGAAATAATTAGAAAATTTTCTCATATTATTAAGTTGTTTATAATTTTGAACACTTTAGTGACATCATTGGACTAAATGTACATTTTTGAATTATTATTTGCTATTTGATATAAAAAAAAAATTTGATTTCATGAAAATCCTCTTTTAAGTAGGAATAAATTCATCATAATACCTTATATTTTTGGGTCATGTTATGGTGTTATGACCATCAATTAGGTTCCTCCATAAAACTTAATAAGAGAGGATCTCCTAGTGCTTTTAGGCTCCTTAGACTCCTTAATTAAGGGGACTTTTTTTCAAGGTGACATGACTCACACTTGAGAGGAAGATTATTGGGCTTTAAGTGTAAATGGAGGAAGTCCCAAATAGAAAGTAGATAGGAACACATTAAATATGATGACTTAAGTGTTGCTTTTTCATGATCACATATTGCTTAATTTTCTACATAATGACAAGAAAATTACTAATCAATGGAGATCCTTTGTCATAAATTCACAATGAATTTAATTTATTGGCATGTCATATGACATTTTAACGTTATATATCGAAATTCTGGATAATAATATTAAGAAATTCTAAAAATAATATTTGGTCACAACTTACTACCCAATTTAAGAAAAGTTTGTTGCACATAAAAGTGTAATTTATATTAATTGAATGCAACTATAATTTTGGTTTAGCATTCTAAATAATATTTTATTCAAGAAATATGAAGTGTGAGATTATTTGATGGATTAAATGACTTTTTATTACCATAGTAACTCCTTTATAAAGATTCATAAAAATTTTCTTTAAACTAATAACTATAAATTCCTGAGAAAATTATTTATGTGTATTGAGTAAATCAATGGTAGTTCCTCAATTTTCTTATTTTGTCATCAATATCTTTGGCCTAATAGTAGGAAATATATATAGGTTGAGTTTTTAAATGAATATCTTGTTTGATGACATCCTTAAAACTGTTGATTGAAATATGTTAAAGGCTTTTCAGAATAAGAAAAATAAAGTTTTATTGAAATCTTGTGTACTAGTGAACCTTATTTAGGAGTTATTAAGGTCTTCTAGTATGATAAAATGAAATTATCTTACTACCTTAATATATATAGTTTAACAAATATTATTGAATATTTATTACCTAAATGAGTAGGAGTACAATTCGTTTGTATGAATAAGGACATAAAAATATATTGCAACTAAACTTGACATGTTTTGGCTTGTTTCACATATGTAAGGTAATAAAACCTAACATGTTCAAGGTTCTCACTTATTATTAAAATGGGCCATATTGTTTTAGTAGCCTTGTTTTGTGATCAAGTAGGTATACACATGTTGGCATTTTTCCCATACTGTCAACAAGTTTGAATACTTAAACGATTCTAGAATGAGTTGTTAAAATTTATAGAGAAATTCTTATGATACTTGTAAATTACTAGGAACATTAAACTCAGTAAAGATTTTGTTTGTTCTAACTACAAAACATTTCATTTATGGACATTAATGTATAATGGTTAGAGTTGTCAAATTGACACTCATAATTAGTTCTCACATAAAATGTGATTTGTTCTTAGTATAGTTAATTTGTGGTTAAAATTCGAAAATTTTAGTATGATATAATACTATACTCTTACATGTATATTTCCATCATGAATATTTATGAAGAAATAAAGTTGTTGAATTCTAGGATCATATTGTATTATTTTCATAGCACAAATGTTTGTAACTCTACTAACTAAATATTTCTATTATTGAAGCATTTCTAGCTTGTTTATGGGATGGGTATGCTTCATAATTTGTTGGGTTGGTGTGAGCTTTGGAATAAATTTTGTAACTTCACCAACTAGAGGTTGATTCCCTAATTAAAAGTGTGAGACTAAGACATGTTAAATGTATAGATATTTTAGAGTCTTTTGATCTCTTGAATTAGTGGGAGCTATGTATATATTTGATTCGTTTATTGATGATCATCATTATGTTAATACTTGGCTTATACAAAAATTGAATACAACATGTATTTTAAAGCATACTATCTATCTTAAGTATGATCATTGTATTTGTTATGATATGCCTCAATTGGCACTATATAGTATTTTAGAGATAAAATTATTTGAGAGATACAAGCTTATTTTAAGCCAAGTGATTTCTCCTGCCAATGGAGCATAAAGGATATTGAGAAGTTATATGAAAGACCAATAAAAAAAATGCAGTATCGATCACTCTTAAGAGTTATTTATTGCCACACTTCCAAACTTATAATTCATACTAACATGATTGTTGATGTATGTGACTATGGATTAAGAGTATGTCAATAAAGGATATATAATCATCATTATCTCATATTGATAGTCATATTGGATTGAATTGTGGTTGATGTATTATCTTACGACCATTTTTTTAAGTGCACACATAAAGTTTCATTTTACAAAATAAAATAAATTTCTTTTAAACATAAATTAATGTGGTCCAAATGGGAGAATGTTAGAAAATTTTATTTATAGGATTACATTAATTGCATTAATTTTGTTTTCTAAAATATGGATTGACTAATAGTTTATTGAAATATTATAGACTCAAGTTTTATTCAGTGATCATGTGGCTATTGAGCTAAATGCATATTTTAAGTCTAATTAGTAGCTTGAAAATGTGAATTATTAGATTTTATTGAAACCTGTAATAGGAAGACTTAGTAAAACATTATTTAAGATAGGGTTAGGTCACCTCTCTTATCCTAATTTTGGTGAACCTTCCCATCAAAGCCATTATAAGGTCTAGGTTCATAAAGAGAAAGATCTAGTTAGATTTGATCTTGCAACTATAGAAAAATCAAGTACTTTTTCTTATGATTTATATTTAATGTTATAAATATTATATACTAGATCTATATTATAATTATACTGATTAAATTAGAATTTTTATATGATTAAAACTATAGTGGCTACAAAGGAAAGTCTTTGGGAGATGAAGTGCAATGTTCACCCTTACAGTTCGCTAGAGGTGGGAACTATTGAACATTTAGTATTACTTTGCCCGTGGGTAAAAAAAGTTTGGTTTGGTTGTTATTTAACTTTAAAAATTGATGACATTAAAATCTCTAGAATCCACCTATGGTTAAATTGGTTGTTTTTTGATGTTGTGTTGGATGATTACGCAAAGGCGTTGGTTGCTATGTTTTGTTGGATGATTTGGATGTCATTCTAGATCCATTCTTGACTATTTTTAAGGATGAGGATAGTAGTGATGTTTTTGCTATTGTTAATCATCCTACTGAGGTGACAGGTTGGAAACCTCCAGGTTTTAACCAAATCAAAGGCAATATAAATGGGATATTTGTTGAAAAATCAACTAAAGCTGGTTTGGGTGTTATTTTCAAAGACTTCAATGGTGCCATTACTGAATTATGTAGTGCCCCTTGTTTTGCAACGTCGGCCTTCATGGGTGAGGCTCTGGCTATAAAGGAAGGTGTTCTAATGGCCATTGATCTTGGCTTTAAAGATTTGATTCTAGAGTTTGATGGCCTACCACTTATTTATTCTATTCAGAACTTGCACTCTTGCCCACAGAGCAGAAATCCTCTTATTATTGAAGATATTAAAATTTTTTCCTCTGTTTAGATCTTGTAACTTAGTAGCTAACTGACTTAAGGTATCCGACAGGGAGATGAGCCCTTTTGATTAGGATTTATATCTCCTATTCCTCTTATTGTCCATTGTTTCTATAGATGCTTAGGGTTACAGAAAAGGTGTTGGTTGATTGTGTCACTGATTGCTGGGGTAGTTTTCTGAGCCTCTTCTTTGTTTTATTTGAATGAAAATTGTGAATAATAATATTGAAACAATTTTATTATAATAGAAAAATGATATAGGTACTGACCTAAGTTGATGGCCTAATGATTACGTCAAACAATGCGAAAAAGAGTGATAGGGATTTCTCGTTAAAAGCTTTTGCGCAACCGAAAAATAAAAAACTAAAAACGGATTCGGCCCACCCAAAAGAGAAATAAAACAAAACGGATTCACGGACATACTATTCTTATTTAAAATAACATAGGCTCAGTAAATGTTAAGTTAGTACACTTCATACATAAAGAAGATTTCACTCTTGTTTCTTTCCTTATTCCATTTGATAGTGTTTTCCAATGTAGATCTAACCCTCCGCTGTATAATTAAAAAAGAGCTAAAATTGTAAATACAAGTGACACTTGAAAATGGATTTTGTTTATTTTTATTTGAAATTGACAGTGACACTTTTGGAAAAATAAATATAGAGTGTGCAAAATTTATCACTTAAAAAAAATTATCATTGAAATGAGCCTCTCACACTTTTTATTTATCTCTCTAAAATTGACATTATTAATTTAAAAAAAATTGAGAAGATCCAAACTAATAAAACTCATTGTTTATAATTCTAATTGTACATCGTATTATGAGAATATCCAAACTATGTATTCTTTTTCCTCTATATCTAAAGTCCTTATTCTATTGTATGTGAAAACTTCTTATATATGAGAGAAAATAATATAATGAGCATAGGACTTATATAAATAGATCCCACTCATGATATTATTTTCTTTTTTACATGAGAATCTCTTAAGAGAATCTCTACACTAAGTGTTTGGTATCTCTTTGCAAAATCATATTTATGCATAAGCTTTTAACCTTTGCTTCTTTTGAAACGTGATTTGGAGGATTACAAACAAAAATCCAAACACACTGTAATATCTACTGATTGGTGCAATCAGTGGGCTTAAAGGACACAGTCTTTGTGTCAAGATCAAAGCCAATCAAAAGATTGGACTGAGCAAAACTTCCAAATATAAATAGTCCATCAGTACTACCAGCCATGGCAAAGCAGAAAACCCCATCTTTTGGAGGAATGAAGGTTTGGACAGGCATCAACGGCACATCTGCGTCGTTATCAAAATAAGCGGTGAGGATTGGGCCTTCAAGGTTTGTGTCAGACCTATAACAGAGCTGTGACCCCAAATCTGGGTCATCCTCAATGGGTATCATGGTACTCTGCCCCTTCAATTCCTCTACCAATTGGTCATAAAAATCTTGAGGCAAGTATGTTGTTGGTGTGCCTGAATCGATCATTATGTTCCCTTGTGATGGCGTTTCTGAAGGGCTGAAGGGCACAAAAGTGTCCCCTACACTAATGCCTTTTAGCGTCACTAAATATGAAGTCTCACTATCTCCAGACACCAATGGGGTTGTCAGCACTCCTTCACCTGTAACCTCACTGCCTTCTCCAAAATTTAGTGTCCCTGCAAATTAGGGATACATATATTTAATATTCAAATTCTATTCGAATTCAAATTTAGACTAAACTTGAAGTACCCATAAAATTTTATAGATAGGAAGTATTGGGTATGGAATAAACGATATCTGAACCACTTCATATTCATTTTTACCTTTCAAAATGCAGTTAAAAAAATATCTTTGAAGTCATTGTTGTTACTATAAACAATTGACTAATCTAGCATAAAAAGGTTAAGTAGTAAATAAAATTTTTGGTATATAATACGAATTTTCATAAAAAAATTATATATATTTAATCTAATTATTATATATAAATATACAAATATTGACTATTAGGTACCTTATAAAGACAGAGGGAGCAATTATTTTAGGAGGCCAAAACATTTCAACCAGGGAAAAACATGCATGAGGGTGCCAAAAAGCAATATACACAACTTTTTTATATTTTAAAATTACATAGATATTTTTTTATTTTTAAAATATACACAAACCTCCCTTCAAACAAAAAAATTATCTTATATTTTAATTTAATTTTAAATTTTTAACCAAAATACCTTTCATTTAAATTTTTTAGTTAAAATAATGTGTATTTAGATTAATAGATTATATTTTAGTTAAAAATTTTAAAATTAAACTAAAAGGTATGATAGTTTTTATTTCAAAATAATTTTTACATATTTAAAAGAAAAGAGAAAAATATGCATAATTTTAATAAAAAAATTAAAAATATATATATAATTTACTTTAATATTTAATGCATGGATTTATCAAAAAGTGGGGTAGATCAAAAGGAGGGACAAGGCCCCCACCGATCACCCTTTGGCTCCGTCTTGATACTTTTATTGGTCCATTGATAGATATGAGACGGATAGGCAGTGTTCTAAAGAAAAATCTAAAAAGGTACCTGCAATATTGGGGTCGGTGTGGAAGGGCACCAAGCACTGAGAGAAGCGTCTAACCCCATAAAGGGTACCAATTTGTGAGACAAGGGACAGAGGCCCTCCTCCCAACCCAATGACTCCCATATCATTCTCATTGAAGTTTCCTGTGTTGCTGTGGCCACACCCAAACACAATGTCACCTGCAACAATAGGATCACCACCACCACCACTGGAAGAAGAAGAAGAAGCAAAAGTGAATGTCTCTTGTGCTAGAACCCCTTTACTCACTGAAGAATCTGCATAGCCATAGGTGTAATCACAGAGATTCTGAGCGGAGCAAGAGGCACTATACACCAAGTTACACTGCTCTGAATCACATGGAATATCCCTATAGGTTTGGGACATTTTGGGGTCAAACATTGGAGTTTTCTGCTTATAGCAGCCATCGCAGGGGATGCACTGTGCCCAAATAAGGTCACTTCCTGTGTCTGCTAAGCCATAAAGGTCCACTGGTGGGGTTCCAAGTGTGAGCTTCATGAGATAGTCACCATTGTTGGATGTCACTTTTGTGGAGGGACTGTTTGTGGCAACTTTGTAAAATGAGTGGACTAAAGGGCGAAAAGTTGAATTTCTGTGGATTAATTGGATACTGAACCCACGATTAATCTTGGCTTCAAATGTTGGTGTTATTTGGAATAAGATAAGCATACACAGAACAGAGAAGCAAAACAAATGGAAGCAGAGAATGTTAGCCATGGAGTTTCAGCAAGGGAAGCCTGTGAAAAGTAGATGAATGTGTCCCATTTATACGTCAACAAGTGCAGCATGTGACAACCCAAGACGGTACCTCTCTTTCTTAATTTGGATTTTATTCTATTTGAAAGAAACATAGATTGCACTTTCAAAATAGTAATTGAAAATTAAGATTTGTTGTCATTCATATTTTAATAAATAAATTTAAACACTAATATAATCATAATTTGAAATTAGATTAGATGATAATATATAAATAACAGTAATAACGATTTTTCAATATTATAAAAGTATGGAAATTAATTTTTCTTAAAAGAAAAATTTTATAAATAAATTACTAAAGGTATCAAATTAATGTGAGGGAATGAAGAGGTAAAGTTGTTTGAGGTATTAAGTACGTGAATTTGTAATTTGCATCTTCCCCATTTTTTTAAAAAAATTGACATGGTCAATTTAAAAAGAGAAAAGATAAATACAGAAAGTAATGGGTTACACTCTTTGTGCGGTATATTTAATAAAAGCAGTTTGAGAAAATCGATTTTGGTTTTTTTGTCTCATTATACAACAAATTGCAGCATGTGAGAGAGAAGGTTGGCAGAGTTTGGTCACAAGGCATAGTCAGGGGAGATTGATTCCCTTTTTTAATTGCCAATTCTAAAATGACATGATAACAGTTGAAATATATTTTTTGAACGCCGAACTGAACCTCCGTGTAATTGCTATGAAAAATAAGTTTCAAAAGGTGTTGAAGTTATGAATCTCCATATATTATAGTGATAAATTAGTCAATGAAAGGGAATTAATTGGGAATTTGTGTACCTAAAGACTTTTGATTCTGCAAAATAAACTTCCAAAGACTTCAAGACCTGTCAAAGAAGAAAAACCTGAATAATGTTAAAACATATTGACAGAAGAGTAAATTGCGTCTTTGAATTTCTATACTTTGGTTGCGCTTCCAAATCAAATTTCTATACTGTGGTAGCATTTTTTAAATTCTGGATTATCTCGTACTCAATGCAAGTATAATACAATTATTAGAAAGGAAAAAAAGTGAAAGTAAGTGAAAAAAAAAAAAGAATAAATGAGTTTAATATATATCCTTATATTCTTTTGTATCACTTATTCTCTCCAAAAGAAGATTATTATTATTATTATTAGACCATGGTAACTACAATGCAATCAAAATTCTACTCTTTTTTTTTTTTTAATTATCAAAAGAATACTTTTAAAATTTGTTCGAGCAAACCTTTTTATCACCAGAAATTCAAACCTTTTTATCATTTTTTATTTTTGGGTGAACAAACCCTTTATCATTAGTTTGCTTGCCTTTTCTCTTCTTTGAGTCTTATTAGAACATGTTGCATCACATAAAAAACTCAAATAAAATAGTATCAATGAAATATATAACGTAGGACTAAAACTCCATTACGATCTCTTATTTGTAGAGAATATTTTTTAATTTAATCTGTTATAAAATTATCTTTTTAACTTAATTCCTCATAAATAAAATATTTTTAAATTTTTAATTTTTATAAAATTATTATCTCAATTTAAATATTTATATATTGGTATTCTTTGATTTGGTGTCATGCAATAAAATATATAATATAGTTAAGACGTATTGTGGCATACTCTCTTGTCCTTTTAGTTTTTTTTTTAAATATTTAGGTATGCTTAATTATATATCTCTTAATTAATAAAATTCCTTATTCATGTTCATAAAAAGAAGTCCTTAATCATGCTTAAGGTAACTTATTATAAAGATATATTTATGTTTCAATGAATGCTACCTTTGGTAACGCTTTCTCTCTTTTCGATTGTCATTAAAATAAAAAGATATAGACTAATTAAAATAAAAAGCTATGAATGAATTTCCCAAATTATACAATTCATTAAGTATAAGTTGGATTAAAAAATAATAATAAATTCTGAATGTTTCAAATGCAAGTAAAGAATGTTGGCATGTGAATGAATTTGTCTGATACACAACAACTGCGGCATGTGAGTGGGAAAGTTGGAGTAGTTGTTAGTCACAAGGATTATTCAAGAGGAGGCTGATTGGTTTCAAATTGCAATAATTCTAAAAGGTATATGATCCTTTTATGACATCATTAGAGTAAAGAAATACATCAGTGCATTAGACTTAAAGAACAATTATACTGCCTGTGAAGTATGAAAAATAAGATAGGTTTAATCTAATATATTTGGTTTCAAGGTTTGGGCAGTGCTACGTGGCCTAAGATTTGCTACGAATGAGGTATAAGAATAGTCATTATAAAAAGTAATCACTTATGTAAAGTTTTTAGATAAATTATTTTTAAAAAAAAATGCTCAATTAATTTTTCTTTTTCTTATAAAATATACATAAATTTTCTTTAAATTAGATTTGACCAAAATATCTTTAAGAATAATATTGATTCTTTTATTAAAAATATAATTAGACTTTGATTTTAATATCATTCATTTTATGTTAAAAATCATAAATTTAATTTATTTTAAATATAAAAAAATTAGTTATCCATATACTGGTCAAAAACATATTTAATACTTATTATATTATATAAATAATAATTATAAAGATATTTTGACCAAAATATATGTAATTATAATTTATCTTTTGTAACAAAATTCATTTTCATATCTTATTAAACATGATTTTTTTATTACAAAAATCAATCTTATTTCTATTTCAATTCTCATTTTCTTCTCTTAAAAATCATTAACCCTATCTATCAAGAGTGACTTTACATAACCATTTTTCCCTTTTGGCAGCCAGACTTTTAGCAACGGATGACGTTGGTGCATGAATTTGAGGAGATGTTCGGTAGAAGTTGCAGCAGACTACAGGAAGTGCGCACGTGGAGGGAAGGGAACAGAGAAGCGGATTTCAGGGCAAACAAATCTCATGATTTTCCGATTGGTCTCCAGGTTCTACAGGAACTACCAAGAAGGCTGCAATCTATTATGTTTATGCGGTGACATAGGATCTATTATGTTAGATGAAGTTAGGGGCGTTGCTTTGCCAGACACGGATGCTCCGTGCTCGCCACAGGGATTGCACGGCAGAGCAGTTAAGCAATTTGTTTGTCTTATTTTAAAGAAATTAAAATTTATAATTATGAAAAAAAATTTTAACTATAAAAAATTTATATTCTAAAATTTTTTGGTCTATTAGCTTTTAAGATCCTTCATAAGAAATATTTTTAACTTACAGATATGAAGTATAATTTTTTTAAAAAAATTAATTGTGATGAGTTATTTTTTGAATAATAATAAAAAATGAGAGAAAAAATTGGATAAATAGTAAAAATATTTATAAATTTTTTAATATAAATTATAATTTTTTCACAATTAAAATTTTTTTTTTACAGTTAAAATTTTTGGGCCTGTTTGAAATTGTTTTTGTTTTAATGTTTTCAAAACATATGTTTTCAAAAACAAATTTTTGAGAACAAAAAAATTAAAAAATCTGTTTGAATCATTATTTTAAAAAGTAATTGTTTTTTGTTTTTTACCTGATTCTGTAGAACAAAAATTACAGAACACTTAAAAAGTGTTCTGAGTTTTTTGTTTTTGAAAACAAAATTTTGTTTTTTTGTTTTACAAAACACTTCATTAAAAACACATTATCAAACAGATTTTTTTGTTTTTTTGTTCTTGAAAACAAAAACACTGTTTTGCAGAATCAAATCAAACAGGCCCTTTATCTTTCTAAAAACAAAAGAAATGCTTCATTGCACTCCCTTGCTCGCGTAGTGACCACAAAGGATCCGTGTGCTGCTTTGCCATGTCTTGGGTAGTAATTGAAGTAGACTTTTATTCGTTAAAAAGATAATATAAATATATATTATAGGTTTGTTTAATTTTTTAATAAATTATTTTTGAATATTTTTAATTGAATTTTTATATTTTTTTATTTAAATTTTTTTAAAATTTTAATTTTGTTGTAATTAGATCCTATGTGTTAGTGTTCCATCACTACATCTTTTCTTAAGCCTTGATATTGGAACGGATTGCGCACTTGTATATTCAATTGCCCCATATAGGTTTTTTTACTCCAATAATTCAAACAAAAAATAAAATAAATTTCTCGCCTGCCAAAAGTATTTCATCTTCATATTCCGTTGTGGTCTCAAGTTTAAAGTCAGTTTGCTAAGGGTTTGTTAAGAGTATTTGGTCCCAATATATATATATATATATAAGTAAAAAAATGCTATATATATATATATATAGATATATCAATCAGAATGCTGGATGAATACAAGCAGAATGTTTTTTAGGTGATGATTTTTTTTTTATACTATTGTTTGGCGTCACATTTTTTTGGACAATATTGTGAATATTTTGGTTTCATACTTTTTTTTTTTTGGCAAATATTGATGTTGAAGGTTTGAGATTTTACAGTCTTAAAAAATTATGTTTAGTGTTACGTGATATTGACACAAGATTTTTATTTATTTATTTATTTATTTATTTATTATTATTATTATTATTATTATTATTATTATTATTATTTGCCATTCTAGTTGAAGTTTTATGTTAAATAGTTTTGTTTGACCTTACATTAATTTTTTTTTGTCAAGTAATTTTATATTAAAAATAGTTGATGTTGTTAGGTATTAAAAAGTGTTTAAAATAATTCAAATAATTATATTCTTAATGAGTGGTGTAATGTTAGAGGTATCTTACGAACTCAATATTCCCATAAGCCCTTAAATCCATAGTTCAAATACTAGTTTTTCTTATGTTGGAAGAAAACATTGGGCTATTAAATTATTTTTGGTGACATGTTTATCTTTGGCAACAAAGATTGAAGATCAAAATGGGCTGCCGCTATCCAAATTTCTAGCAAAAGACTATCGCTTTGAGAATAGAGTTCTTAAGAAAATGGGGCCACTGATTTTGGTAAGTTGGTGAGCCAAAGTAGGAGGCCGAGTCTGAGTCACAGGCGTTAATGGAGGAAAACAACATTGGAAAATAGGAAGAGATAGAGGAAGAGGAATTTTCTATTGTTGACACGCAAATAGTTAACTTTCTGTCATATGAGATCCAGTATGCAAGGTAGATTTCAATCTCTATTAAACTATTGGGACATTTAAGAGGGAGATAGAGAGAAAAAAGTAAAGTTTATCTGAATGAGTTTTCCTGGACTTCCCTCTTCATCCCTTTCTCACTCCGAGGCTTGTTTGGTCTGATAATAGAAAAAAAAAAAAAGAGAATAAAAAAAAATTTAAGTAATATTTATTATATTATTGTAATAATTGCTCAACAATATTTATTTTTTTATTATTTTTTAAAAATAAAGATACAAAAAAAATTTTTCACAAAAGTATATTTTATTTCATTTTTTAACTTTTTATATATCAAATGAGCCGGATCTTGCAAGATGTAATGGAAAAAAATGAATGTAATTAATGGAAAGGAAAGATTCGAAACAACAATTATACTTCTAGTACAAAAACGGACAAAGAAAAAAATGAAGGATAAGAATGAAAACCTTCAGCAAACTTAAAGAACAAAAAAGGTTACATTTTGCTTTTCTAATCATTTTTGTCTCAACATAAGTGCGATTTTTTTTATGGTTTAATTTTTTGAGAATATTTTGGATATAATAACAAAATATGAATTTACAATAGATTAATTGATAAGATCGAGTTGCATCAATACAATAAGTCTTAAAATTGATTTTTGTCGAAGATATCTTATTGGTAGATATCGGCTAATCAAGTTGTACCTAGCCTGAAATAAAATAACTTATCTAACTCCTAAGTTTTTTTGGCCTAGAAAAAAATATGAATTGCCATTAACGAAATCACGATTAAGAGAGAATACTTCTGAAACAATGGTCTATAATATATATATATATATATATACTGATTTCAAAACTAGACCACACAACTAACTACCAAATATAAATGAATGGTTGAGATGACGAAGATGAAGAACCAAAAAATGATGGGTCAATTAAACTTTAACATTTTTTGGTTTAGCTTGTTTGTACGGTTTGAAAGTTTATATTTTGACATCTTGTTATTTAAATTGTTAGCACATTAATTTCTTGTGTTATTTTTTTGTAAGCACTTCGCTCCATGTGACCCAATTTTGCCTTAATTTCTTAATTTTCAAACTAAGGTAGAGATTTTGATTGGTCAAATGAGAGATTTTAGTATTAACTATATGCAAAATTAGATTGCCCATAGGAAAATTGAGAATTTGGCCAAATTAGGGAAAATAAAGGAATTTCATCTAGGGAAAAAATATGAAGAATCTTATTAGTTCTGTGTGTCAAATTTCAATTTCCATCTTCCTTGCATAGGAAATATGAAATTACCTAAGAAAATTAGGAGTTAGAATAAAATCAGAGATTCCATTTAAGGACAAAATTTGAAGAAATATTGTGTTTTGTGCATGTGTCAAATTTTATATTTCAATTGGCCAAAAGAAAAATTCTAGTCTTTAATATATAAAAAATTAGAAATTTAGAATAAAATTAAAAATCTCATTTAAAGACAAATTTTAAAAGATATTGTATTGTATATGTGAAATTAAGAATTTTAATTGGTTAAAAGAGAAATTTTAATATATACATATTTAAAGATTTCGTAAATTAATTAAGAATTTAAAACAAATTTTATTGAAAAGATAAAAAAAATGAAATTGCAAAGTATTATAAATTATAAGTATTGGATTATTAGAGTGCACATGGTGGGACCCAAACTCATGAGTAAAAGCCCATATTTAAGTTTAATTAATTAAATTTTTATCTATTTAATAATTAATTGATTTAACTAATTAATTAATTTAAATTTCAAATTTTAAGTTTTTGAATTTAAATTAATCAATCAATTATTTTGGAAAAACTAACCTATGATATAAGTTGTGCAAAATATTAAAAAAAAAAGTAAATGTAAAGTTTGTAACTAGACTCTTTAAAGAACATAAATAGAGAGATTTCCTGATTTGATTACTATCTTTTCTCTTCCTTAAAATTTCGTGTATCTACTACGATTTCTACAATCTAAGTCTGAATCGTGACTGTGATCCACCATATGGGACAATAGTATGAAAAATTTCTTCACTGCAAGTGTTTTGATTGAATTCATTAAAAATTTCATCATTGTTATCAAAGCCTCGTTATGATTTATATTATTGTTTGCTCATGGTAGAAACATGTTGATTATACTATTCTTTATGGGTTTGTTGTGAAATTAACATGAAATCTACAAGTTTGAAATTCAAACATAGGAGGCCATTAATGGCAAAATTCTTTAGAAACCATTATAGGCCGCCATATTAATACCTTAGAAAGTCCATAGATAGAGGAACTTATGATAGAAGTTTGAGGAAAAAAATCAAAACTTTATTAGGGAGAAATTAAATTATTGAAGTTCAAATTTATTATGCTAAAAAAACCTTCTCTCAAGGGTTGTTATTCTTAGCATAGTGCACCATAGGATGCAAATCTTATATGAGTAGGAAGCTTACAAAAAAAACTTTCTAAAGACACCTAATTTGTTTAAATCAAACTAGAAATGGGTGAGTTATAAGGTTTTAAAAGTGGCCTTGTGAAAACAAATTCTAGAAAATTCTTACAAACATGAATGTACAATGGTTGAAAATGAAGTTCTTTGACTAGTCATGGGGGTGGCATGTATAGGCCACCCTTACCATCATTTGGCCCAAATTTTATACCAACAAAAAGAGAAAGGCAAGAGAAAGAGACTAGTGGGATCACCATGGTCTGAAAAAGCCTCTATAGTAGCGCTTGGCTTGAATGTGCCACCTTAAGCATATTTGAGGTCTTCCTTTCTTCTTCTTTTTTTTTGAATTAGAAAGCTTGTGGCAATGTGTGGGGGCACATGCCAGGGTCGTTGGGACTTTTTAGCTTTAAACATTCCTAAATTCATGAGTTTCATTTTGGTATATGATTGGCCTATGTTTAGACTACTACTAGTTATTTTTCAATATATTTTTGGCTTTTTAAATGGTGATTTTATGTATTAAAAATTCATAAAAAGTTGAAATTATTAATTAATTATTTTTGTTTGCCCTTCGTAGGTTCTCATGAACTTAGAAATTTATATGAACTACAAAATGGACCTAAACAATAACATCCAACATCATATCTATATCATGAAAGATCATTGGTTTGATGGAAGAAGATATTACATCTTAAATTATGAAAGAATTCCTTATACCAATTTGATCCTAGGATTCATTGACTCACGCCCAAATGATGACTTTTGGAATCTAGTCAAAGATGAACTGATAAGAAAGTATAAGCCAAATAAAGAGATAGGTTGGAAAGGTTTGAATTTTTATCAATGTGCTTTTGAGATAGAATTCGCAGAAGAATGTTACCTTGTTGCAAATATTAGGCTATTAGTTTTGCTCTCACAATTTTTAAATGTGAGAAGTGCATGGAAATTTGGGTATAGTGAATTCATTTAAATGGGTGATTAAACACATAAAGTCGTTATTCTAATTTCCAAATATTCTTATTAACAATTATAAGATAGCATTAATTATAAGATGGACAAAATACCTTTTAATAAGATGAAGCATCTTTAGAGCCATAATTTACTTAAATTATTGTCAGTGATATAACTATTGGTACTAATGTAACAAAGACTACATGCTTATTGTTAAATTAAATGCAATTTATGATTATGCTTTATTTAATTACATTTTTTATTATAAATGTTGTAATTGAAAAATTCTTGATTGAGTAGGAGTTTTTAGATTAGTAAACTTGGGGTCATCCAAGAACTACATTTAAAAGAAAATTTGCAGATAAATTCAATAGAAAAATGATGATATCTTTAGGGTACATATGTGATGAAAATAAGAAAAACGTAGACTTCTAATTATAAATCTAATAATATCATATTTTGTTTAGTCAAAATTTATTACAAACATATGACATTACGTATGCAGTTTTTACTTTTGTGTTATGTCTATGTAGATATGCAAATTAGTGAATATGGCCACTAAAAATATTATAGTTGAGCTTAACATGGGTGAAAAACTAAATTATGACAATTGGGAAATATGGCACCATAAAGTTTCTTATATCCTTGAGAAGCAAGTTGCCAAAGAGCCATTGAGTAATGTTATGCTAGAGCTTGAACATGGAAATACACCTTGCATTACAATGTTATGTTGCATGGATAATGATCTAATATGTGAGTATGAATTTTATTCAACCACACAAGTCATGTGGATTGCCCTAAAAGATAAGTTTGATAGTACTTATGTGACCAAACTTAGAAGGCTAACTATCAAGTTTGATACGTATAACCTATGAACCATTCTATAAAGTAGTATTTAAGAGAGATGTCAAACATGACAAGGGAGTTAAAGTTAGCTGGCGATGCCTTTATTGATGAGTAGCAAGTCCAAGCTATTATAACATATTTCTTTTCTAGTTTGGAGTATATGAAAATAAACTTGAGCCATAGTGAGAACATAATCACTTTTGATGATGTTGCTCGTCATTTGAAGCTTGAAAATAAGTTCCTTAAGGCTACTAGATCCTTTAATCATGGTTACATGACAAAGAATATTGGTACTTCAAGACTAAAGGCAAGAAGGGGGAGCATTTTTATAAGAAGAAAGGATTTGGCTAGCATTTCAAGAAAGCCAAGAAAGAGTTTAAGAAAAAAGTAAGTGTGATTAAAGAAAACCTGACATGGCCAAAGTCAAGCATTATACCTATTAAAAGATGGGTGATTTTGCTTATGATTGCACAGAGCAAAATAAGGTAATACCATATAGTAGATTTTCACATTTTATTTAAATTTTAAGTACTATTTTGACGGTTGAATCTCATCTTTTGTGGATTATAGACTCAAAAGCTACAAATCATATATCCAAGGATCATGGATCTTTTGTGGGATGCCGTCAGCTACCTTACATATGGTTATATGTAGGAAATAATGCAATGGTAGAAGCTAAGGGAATTGGAATGTGTAGATTAGTCTTGCATGGTGGAAAAACCTAATCCTACATAATGTTCTATTTAGACCAAAAATCTAACAAAATTTATTTTTCATAATTTCTCTTCTTAAATTCGGGTTTAATGTTAATTTTCATAATGGCTCACTTAACATCTGTAATGGGATGACTTTTTATTGTTTTGGTTATCTTTTGGATGGTTTCATTATATTAGATACAATTATTTTTATAATATGTATGAACATAATTGTTTTACTGCATCTTTTACTTCAAGTTTAATTCCAAACATGGATTTTAGCATGCTAAGTTAGGCCATATAGGCCCAAACAAATTAGTAGATGAGTAAAATGAAGGATTGATAAGATTAATTTCTAATTTAGAAATGACTCTATGTAAACATTGCCTAGCAAGTAAAATAACAAGAAAACCATTCGAAAAAAAAACTAAGGCAGAATATCTATTATAACTTATCCATTCTTATATATGTGGTCCAATGAGTGTGAGGGCTAGACATAAAGCATAGTATTTTATTACATTAATTGACTATTACTAGCGTCATGGTCAAGTTTATCTAATCTCCCATAGGTCAAAAGCATTTGAGTGCTTTTGACATTATATGAATATGATTGAGAACTAATTAAATAAAAAAAATAAAGCTTTAAGAATTGACCAAGGATGTGAATATCTATTTGAACAATTTAAAGAGCTATGTGAAGAATAAGGTATACTAAGATAATTAATGATTCCTAGTACTTTACAACAAAATGTAGTTGCTGAAAGAAGATATAAAACATTACTTAATATGGTTAGTCAATAATGATGCAAGCAAATATACCTATTTCATATAGGGGGTGATGCATTGCTAATTGCTGCCTTCATACTTAACCAAATGCCTTCTAAGTTAGTCACTTCTACACTTTGCAAAATGTGGACAAGTTGCAAACCAAATTTAAGCATTTTGAGACCATGGAATTTATCTGCATATATACATGACACTTCTCATAAGTGTGGGAAATTAGACCCAAAAAGTAATAAATATGTCTTTATTAGATACTCAAAACAATCAAAGAGATATGTTTTTGTGAACACCATATTTTGTCCATGTATATTTCAAAATAATAATAAAATTAGACTAACAAAAAAATCAAAAAAGAAGTAAAAAAAATAAAAAAAAATCAAGAGAATCCAAAATAAAATCATGAAATAATAAAAAATTATATTTTTCAAAAAATGAGAAAATAGAAAAAAATGAAAGAATCTAAAGTCATATTTTTCAAAAAAAAAAAATCAAAGAATCAAAACCCAAAAATTTTCCAAAAAAAAAAAGAAGAAGAAAAGAAAAGAAAAAGAAAGTTAAGAGAAAAGGAAGAAAAAAAAAATCAAGTGGATCCTTTTGTCCAGCTAAGCTCCAAAAATAATAATAAAATCAAATTAGCAAAAAAAAAATGAAAAAATCAAAAAAAAGAAGAAAAGAAAAGAAAATAGAAAATTAAGAAAAAGGGAGAAAAATGAAAAAGAGAAAAAGCCTAAAGCCTTAAAGAAAGAAATATCAAGTGGGTCCTGTAGCCCAATAAACTGAAAAAAAAAAAAGGATCTACTAAAGAGGGAGTAACAAAAATCCAAAAACAAAAAGAAATGAAAGGCAAAATAAAAAAGGGACTAAAAAAATCAAAAATCAAAATCAAAAAAAGAAGAAGAGGAGGAGGAAGAGGAAAAAAAGGATAAAAGGCCCTTCCAATATTCATTCCTTTGGCCTTTGCAAATCCAACCAACAAAAAACTTTAGAGATTTGAAAAAAAAAAACTAACTAAACAAAAAGAAAACAAAAAAAAAAGAATGTGAATACCGTATTTTGTCCAGGCAGATTTCAAAAATAATAACAAAATCAAATTAGCAAAAAAATGTGAAAATAAACAAAATAAGGAAAGGTTACTCAAAAAGCATTAGATTTTTTCTTTCTTTTTCTCAAATTCCTAAATCCCAAATTCAAAAAAAAAAAAGGAAAAAGAAAACCAAAAATTGAAAGTGAAATTAAAAAAAAGAAGAAGAAGAAGAAAAAAACTAAAACTAAAGCTCAATTGCTTTGTTTCTCCATCCATCTATCCTATAAAAAAAAAAACAAACAAACAAACTTTCAAATCAATAAAAATCAAAAGAGAAGTAGCCTAAATTCAAAAAGAAGCCTGCAACCCAACCCTCTTAAATTCAGCCCATTAACTCCAAGACCAAAAGAAAAAAAAAACAAAGCAAGACCAATTAAAAAAAATAATATTATTATTAAAAAAAAGAAAAAAATGCATCCCAAATACTAAAAAAAAAAGGGAGGGTTCCAACCCAACTCTCTTAAGCCCATCAGCCCAACAAGTAATGCCCAAAAGTAAAAAAAAAAAAAAAAAGGGACAGGAAAAGGGTCAAAACACAGGGTTTTTGGCGTTCTGAATCCCACTTCCCCTGTCCCTCCTTGTTGACCCCGTTAGCTGCAAAAGGAAAAGGCAAACGAGGCACTGATTAGCCCTAGGCCTTAGATGAACACGAGAATAAAATGAGCAGGTAGCGTTTCAGAAAACCAGCAGAGAGAGAAGTAGAGGATCAGGGATGCACTCAAGGAGTTGACCTCCCCTCATGTCTCTTTCACTGTGGAAGGCCGAGAAGGGGGAGAGGCAAAAACGGAAAGGGAGAAAGGGACACATAAGGAAGAAGGGTTTTTTTTTTTGAGATGGAGAGAGGATGCGAGGTTCGAAAGACTGAGATCAAAAGGAGAAAAGGAGGAGGGTGATCAAAAATAAGAGGAAGGGATTTTGGATTAAGGGGGAAAGGCTTTGATTGGCTTTGAGAGTGAGAGGGAGCTATGCGAGAGACAGAGACTAGGAGATGAGGAAATTCGGAAAGAGAGAAATTGATAGAGAAAACGGGAGAGGGTTTGGAGATTGAAAAAAAAAGGGCTGAGACTCGAGGGAAGCAAGGAGACAGAGAGATCGAAAGAAAAAGAGAGATGGAGAGAAGAGGCTAGGGAAATTTTTGGATGGAGGAGAAGTAAGTCTCGCGAGCGAACGAGAGGCGAGATCGGGGGAGAGATTGAGAACAAGAAGAGCAGGGGAGATTCAGTAAAGGGAGAAGCTGAGATTAAGAAGAACAGAATGCCAGTGAATCTTAAAGCGGTAAACCTTTGTCTGTGTTACTTGAATGGCTGTAATGTGAGCCCACGAAGGAAGATTTGAATGAAGCTTTGTTTACGTTTCATATTGTTGTTATTTCTGGGCAAACTCTCACTATTATTCTATTGATCATTAACTTGTCTTGATTTGTAATCTCTCTTAACTTTAAGCATGAATTTTGAAAAGTTCTACTACTGCTCGTACTGATGAGTTAGTTTGAGTCTAAAGTTTGAATCCAAATCTTGTTCAAGGCGTGTCTACGGCATGGGTGGTGCTAGTTTGACTTCAATTTGGTTTCAAACTTGTGATTTGGGATTTGATTCTGTCAAGTGATTTTGGTTGTCTTAATAATGTCTAAACATGGTAAGCATGATTTTTAGCTTGAAATCGAGCCTAAAATTCACCTAAACCACTGGACACTTTCCTATCTAGTTTTAGCATAGACTTTAGGTTATATTAAGCATGGAATCTGCCTAAAACACTAGTTGCTCATCATGGTAAATGAAGTTCGGAGGTCAGGATGCCATGTAATTTTTGATAAAGAGTTTGAGTTGTTGTCTTCAATTTCTTTCGAATGGGTTTGGATTGTTGGTGGCTCTTTGTAATTTTTGACCCGAAAGGGATTTTTGAGTACAATCCAACTCATTTTGTTTCTACTCCAGTGTTTGGTTCATGAAAGCTGACCTATCCTGCCTTGTTTTTGGTTTGCTTGTTTTTGATGCACATGTGGCCCGTGATTTGGAGGTCCATGGTTTGATGAAAGCGACTTGGCAAGAGGCTGTTCAAGGAGACAATTGGAAGAGATATCCTATGGGTCATATGAGTTGATTGGAGGGATGCTTTAGGGCCTTTTAGTAGAAAAGGTTGGGGGCAAGGAAGATGATGGAGGTTGTACCAGTTTCTTCTAATTTTTGATGTAATGTACTATACTTTGAGTGAATATCATATTTGGTTGTTCACAAGTGCACACACACTCACAAATTATTGTTCTTTTTAATCTTATTTTGTATTTCGCTATATATTTAAAGTAGTCATGTGGGATTTTATATCCCTTTAGGCATGTAGGAATCATCCGAGACTGTGTGTGATAATAAGTCTCCTTAGTTACGTGGTCGAGTCATAAAATGTCTTTTAATAAATCTTTGGCTGTAACAACTCTCATTAAATTGGCTTTTGTCTTTTTCTCAAAAAAAGAAAATTTTAAAAAGAAAAAAAAAATAAAAAAATAAAAATAAATAAGTAAGAAATTAACTTTACTTTTCTAAACTTTTAAGCTTTTCTCAAGTTTTCTTATAACAAAGTTAAAAATTAAAAATATGCTGTAAAAATAAAAAGAGAGATCCTAATTGGAACAAAAAGTTTTAGAATGTAAAGTGTATAACAAAAAAACTTAAAAAATAATGTTTAATCTTGAGAATGTCAAATAAACTTTGTCTTAAAAAAACAGAGAAAAGAAAGAAGAAAAAAAAGAAGAAAGAATCTAAGAAAACAAAAAGAAAACAAAAAAAAAAAACAAGAATAAGAATAAAGGCAAGAAAAGAGCTTTTTGAAAGTCAAATGGGTTTCTTTCAAAGTAAAAAAATGTGTTTACAAAGTTCAGAGTTAAATTTTAAATATATAAGAAAAAAGAGTAAAAAAAGAGAAAAAAAAGAAAGAAAAAAGTTAACGTATAAAAAATCAGTCTATTTTTGAATTAAGTTCTAAATCTTTTACAATAATAATAATAATAATAAAAAAACAAAAAAAAAGAAGGGGTCTTTCTAAATAAATAAAAAATAAAAAAATTCACCTTTTTTTAAGAGTTTGCCAAAACCAAAAGAAAATTAATTAAAAATCAAGAAATCAAAATATAATAAAAAATTAAAAAAATCAAAAATGAAAGAAAAGATTAAGAAGTGGGAGTAATTCCAGTTTTGCAAATTAAAACATATAAACCAACATTGCAATAGTTTGAATGATTTTTACTTCCTTTTCCTTAATAAAAAAAAAGAGAAAAAAGAAAAACTAAAACTGTAAGAAAAGTAAAATTAAATTTACCTTTAGCAGATCGAAACACATTATCCAATTTCAAAACTCGTTTTATTTGTTAAAGGAAAATGTAATTTTATTTTCTTTGTCTTTTCACCAAAAAAAAAACAACACAAAAACCAAACAAAAATAGACAAAACAAAAATAAAAATAAAAACAACAAAAACAAAAACGAAACACCCGTCATCCAAGTACAATTTTTAAAGTTCAAATTACGTGGACTTTGATCCCTCCTAGAGGATACGTAGACCCTAGGCTCTCATCTTGGGTTAAGTCTACCCTTGTAAATAACCATTTTCTTTTAGCTTTATTTCTTTAATTTCTTTCCTCTCATTCTAAATTTTATTTCTTTAATTTCTTTTTCTTTTTTACTCTTAATTTCATTTAATTTAATTTCTTTACTTCTTATTTTGCATGTGATTTGTTAAGGAGAATTAAAATAGATTAAAGGCTATGGTAATTTTGCACAACTAACTTAGGGTAACCGTTCTTAAGAACGGGTATAGTGGGGTGCCTAACACCTTCTCTACTCACAATCGACTCCTGGATCTATTTTCTGGTTCGTAGACCATTTTCCAAACTAAAAAGGTCTTTTCCAAAATTTTGCCTTTTCAAAAATAAAAATTTGATGGCGACTCTACTACTTGTAATTTTGATTTCGGTTAGGCATCACGCAGTCACATTTTCGGATGTGACAAAGAATCATTGACGATTGTGTCACGCAATCTCAAATAAAACTAGGAAGCAAAATAAATTTTGTGGTTAATGGTGCAACCTAGATCATCTCCCTTAGAGTTTATGCCTCAATTTATTTATGAAAGGGGTATTCTAAGTATTGCTAATTGAAACTTGTTTTGGGGATTTGAAGTACTAGAATTTAATTGAACTAAATTTAATTGACAAAAATAAAAAAACTTAAAGCTAAATGAGGTGAACAATTAAGAAAATATGGTAGCTAGTCTTGCATTGGACTCCCTAGAATTCAATTATCCTTGCCCTTTTTAGTTTACCAAATTTGGGTTTAATTCCTTGCTCTTTAGTGTATTCTTTATAAAAATTCTTGAATAACCATCTAAGGTTCAATTCATTAATTATTCAAGGAATTTGCAACCACAAGAAACCTTGAATAACTAATTAATTGAATTAAGAGTAAGAACACACTTTAACCAACTTTAATTGATTAATAGAATCTACTGCACAATTCACTTAAGATACTAATTAACCAATTAGATTAATTAATTCCTCAAACAATTAATTGCACAAAAATTCCAGCTAATTAATCCAACAACCATTGCATCAATTAACCAAAGATCAAGAGGAATTTAAAAGTGATTTGCACAGCACTAATTCTGGAATTTTTACAAACATGTGATGATCACAATTAAAATTCCAAAATCAAATTATATTCAATTCATTAAACAAACCAATCCAATAATTTTCAGTAATTAAGTTCCTAAATCAATCAACTAGACCTAGTCAAATTAATAAAAGATTTAATGCTGGAATTAAAAGATATAGCAAGGAGTATTTATCCAATTTGGTGAGAAAATATGGGGCTCAAATCTGCATATGGGAGTTTCTAAACTTCAGCCAGCCACCATAGATAATTCAGACTGCCATGGAGATTTTAATCGGAGGAGAATTGATGAATTTAGCAGCAGCCATGGATGGATCGACGAAAGAATGCTCCTAGGAGTCTCACGTTCTGCACGTCCCAGGCGGCCTCTTCCTTTAACCCTATTCTGTTCTACGTCTCCTCCTTCTTTTCCGGAAATCGTAGCTCCTCTTTTTAAAAATAATGAATCACGTGCCCCTCAGCTCTGTTTCATGCTTCAGCATTTTTATTATTCTGCTCACATGTTTAATTTTATCAGTTCACAGATGCTGCTCCATTCATAGCTTTCTCACATGACTTCCATCATCCATGCTTATTCTTCGTCTGCCCAAGCTCTTTTCTGACCTTGTTTTCTTCATGTTGGCTCCTAGCTTCAACATCTTCCAGCACGTTTTCTTCTTCTGCATCTTTCCTGAAGCCTCCCAGTATTTTTCTTGTGCGTTGATTCACTCCAGACCTCCCAGGAAAGTTTTCAGTGTCATTCCAGCTCTGCTTCAGCTCTTACTTCAAACGAGCTTCTTCACAGCTTAAGCATCCACAAACCAGTAGCTCGACTTGCTTGCTTCGTGTCTCTACGTGATATGGAGCTGTGAGCCTTGTTTTGTTGCTACGATGCGTTGCTTCTCTTCATGCTCTGTTTTCAGCTCATGCATCGTGCAACCGTAGATTCATAATGCTTTTGGCTTGCTTCGTTGTTCAGCTCCTTCGACTCTTCTGTGTGTGTCCGAATAGGATGAATCCAATAGCCAGTCACCTCCAGCAACTTTTCTCTTTTTTTTTCTGGACAATCCAGCGTCTCTCTGCACTCACTGCGTTTCCAGGTCTGGTTTCTTCTTCTTCAGCGTGAAGTCCAGATCAAGAAGAATGCAGCAGCTCCTCTGTGTCTCTTTTCAACGCTTCCTGTGTGTTTTATCCGAGAGAGATGATGAAGAAGCAACCTCTAGGATTTCTTTTCTCCATGCACGTTCTGCCCAGCTCTTCTTTGTTCCTTCAAACCCGAGCTCGATGTTTTGCTCTAAAGCTCCAGCCTAAAGCTTCTATCCAGTTTGACGCTCTCCCCGTCAGCTCTTTATCTCACTATACTCCACTTCTTCACTTCCTCGAGCCTGTGTTTACATATGAGCTTCTTCCTTCCATGTTTGCTTTCCTTGCCATGAGATTTCTTCCACGTTATTTCTTTTGAATCATGCAGCTCTTCGTGTTTTTTTTCTTCTTTGTTCTAGCCACGTCTCTTCCTTATCTTTACAAGCTCCCAAGCTGCTTCATATTTTTCTAGTTAATCTCCTCTAGCTTCTGCATGTTCTTCCTTTTACCCACTCAAGGACCAGAATGTGGCTTTTTCTCCAATCCAGACGCAGCATATATCTTCCTCTGATCAAGCTATCACGCCAGGCCTTCCTTCTCCTCTCAAACCTTCTTCTTGCTTCGTGAACTTTCTTCTTGAATCAACAAATCCTCAAGACCTGTGGCTTCTTCCTTCATGCATGTGTGTTGATGTTGAGTGAAAGGCTACTCAAGTATGCTTCTTTAATCATTCCTTTCTCTTCTTTAACCCAAATTCTCATTCAAGCTATTTACCCATCAAAAATTCTGCATAAAAGAATGGAAAATATTCAATAGAATTATCCACAAAATTATTTAAAAAATTTCATACATTAAAACTCAATAATTTTGCCAATTAATTCACAAAGTACATAAGTAGCTGATGAGATCAAATTGTATCTAATTAAACCCTTAAGACCATATTCCATCATCAAAAGGCCTAAGTTAAGAGGATTAAAGTGTATAAAAATCATACTTATCAATCATTCAAAGAAAGTTCAAGAGAAATTGAGAAGGTCTAAATATATTCAATAATAATAATATCAAAATTCAAATAAGCATTAAAATATGAAAATTTTGAGAAAGAATAGAAAATTGATATTTTCCAAAAAAAATAAAAAAGAAGAGAAAATATGAAAAGAAAACCAAACAAAAAATAATAATAATAAATTTATATTTTCTTCCAAAAAAAAACCAAAACAAAAAGAAGAATAAGAAGAAGAAAAAAAAAAAAGAGACAATGATATGAGCCCAAATTCTGAAGCCTAGGTCCCAATTTGCTTTACCCAAAAGTTGCCCAAACTTTGAAGCCCAAAATAGAAAATTAAAAAAAAAAACACAACACAAAAACAAAAAGAAAGAGATCTAAATAGAGTGAAAAACCTAACACAAGCTGTCTGTGTCCCATTGGCCCTTAATTGATCAACCTAACCCAGAATCATTCTGCAACTCATATATCCCAATAGCCCAACATGAAAAAAAACCAATACCAAAAAGAAGAGAAGAAAAGGCCCAAAAACACAAAAGAGCCTTAGAATTATTAAGATGGAGTGGCCTAACCTGGATCCAATGAAAAACCCTACCCATGTTGGTCCCCCATTTTCTCTAACTCCCTTTCTCTCGAGTCCTCCAGGAACATGCACGATGTGGCTGTACAGAGTAAAGGGGAGGAACAAAAAATCATACTAGCTCTGGCAAAGGGACCACACTCACTTACGCACACACAAAAGAGAGAGGACGAGGGAGGAGCACCACTCGAGCACGGAAAAGGGGAGATAGTGGAGCAAAGATGCGTAGAAGAAGGACCACATAGGAACGCTTATAAAAGCGAGAAGGATTTGAGAGAAAGATGGGGTTTTTTGGCTTCGGAAGAAGGGAGCATCATTGGGAAGACGGAGAGGAGAGAGGGGAAATCAGCGAGGGAGAAAGGGGGAGAAAAATAGTTTCATTAGAGCAATCATTTTGAGGATTTAATCATTCCTAAGAGCGGATTCATCCCTTTCAATGCGATCATTTGATTTCGTAATAATAATAAAGATAATAACGAATAGAAAAAAATGAATGGCCTGATCATGTATCAACGGTCAATCTTCGGTAGAAGAGAAGGTTCCATTGGAACAATTATTTATTTCTATTTCAGGATACCCGATCTCTTTCATTTTTGGATTTTGTTTTACTAAAGGTGTTTTGACAGATACATCTTGACAAAACTACTTAAGCCATAACATAAAAATGCATTGTGCAAGAATCCTTAGTTTCATTCCTTTTTTCCTTTTAGATACTTTGCCGGAAAAAAAGAAAGAGTAATAAGAAAATACATTCTTATGTTTGATCTTATTTCAATAACAAGTATTTCTTTTTTCAGATCAAGTAAATCATTTTTATCCAAGATTCATGGGAACAAAAAAGGCCCGGCTAGGTACTGACCTGGCTGGGCTGAAAAACAAGTTATTTTTTTAATTCTAAATTTATATTTGAATATTATTTTATTTTATTTATTAAATATAAAATTTATTAAATATAAATTAAATAAATAATTAGAATATATTCTATATTAATTAATATAATTAGATTATATTAGATTTTTTATATTATATATTATATATTATATTTATATTAGATTAATATATAAATATATATAATATATTAGAATAGAAAATATTCTAATATAAAATAGTAAAAGTCAAAGAGAGATAAGATATAAATATAAAATAAAAATTATCTTTTGGAGAGATGGCTGAGTGGACTAAAGCGTCGGATTGCTAATCCGTTGTACAAATTTTTCGTACCGAGGGTTCAAATTCCTCTCTTTCTGTTTTGAATTCAAATTCTTATTCTCTAGTATATTTAACAAAATTTATATAAAATTAATTATAATAATTTAATTAATATTATAATTAAATTATATTAATAAATAAATAAATAGAAAAAATATTATAAATAATTAGAAAATAATAATTTATTATTAAATTCTATTTCAATTAATAATATATAATAATTAATCAAATTTCTAATTTTATAATTTAAATAATTTAATAATTAGATTAGAGTAATTATATTACAATATTATTATATATATTAAGATTTAGTATGTATTTAATATGTATAATGTATAGATTTAAATCATCAAATTAATTAGACTATGATTTAAATTAAATACTTTTTTTCTTATTCTTTCCCAAAAAAAGAATCACTCATATTCGCAACCTCATAACTCAAGTTGGATAACTCTCAAATAACAAGGAAAGAAAAGGGGCTGGGAAATTCAAAAGGGGGAGCGAAAAAAATTGGGGAATTTTCATATTCAGCGAGAGAGGGCGAGAGAGGGAGACCGAGGTCGAAAGCAAAGGAGAGAGGAGAGCCAACGGTGGGATTGGAGATTATGGTTAAGGGATTCGGTCGGGGCAAGAAACTGAGAGAGTGGAATAACGGAGGAAAAGGAGAGGGAGACCAAGAGAGCTAAAGGGGTTCAATGAGCAAATCTGACATGGCAGGAATATGGGTTAAGAGCATTTACAATCCAGAGAGGTATACTTCTATTGTCGCTTTTATTCATATCTCCTATTCGAAAATGCCAAAAACTATGAATACATTCTGTCCTTTAGTAGATTAACTCAATCGATTATCGCTTCCGTTCATGGTGCTTCTCTCGTTTGTTTTAGGGGTTGATTCATTACTGCCCTTTTGTATGAATGGCTGAGTGGTTGGTTCATCTGGATTTATCTTCGAGATAGACTTCTTGATAGGCATTTGGATATAATGATTGTATATTTTTGATTGGAAATATTGAGTGTTTTGATTCTTGTTATTTTGTTCATATGAAGAAATAATAAAATTGTTGTCAGTTCAATAAAAGCTCAATCTCACTGGGTGTCGTTGAATTAGGACTGACCTCTTGCTGTCATAGTGCACTGCCTCATTGATTGGTAGTCTACGAAGTTTTTTTTTTCAGTGTCTCTTATTCCGATATCTTATGGTAAAGGGAGTCTCTCAATTTGTTTAAGCTTTATGATAAATGGTGCTGTTATCTCTTTTCCCTACTCAACTCGAGTTCAAAGCCTTCACTCTAATATTGTTCCTTTGCTGTTAACATCTTGTGGAATTGTAAATTACTTCTTCTATGATTACTCTATTGAGATATGTGTTTTTGAAGGGCATGAGAATTATGGAATATTAAGATTAAGGTTTATGAAAAATGTTGAATGTCTTTCCATTTTATTTGGGAGGTATGTCTTTTATATGTGACCAAATATCTGTGATAGGGCCTAATTATGTGTGATGAATGCTGAAAACCATGTGCTTGATTATGTTCCTAGGAATGATGCACCAATTTTTGTCCCCAATAGTTGATGTATATGGTGAATAAAAAATACCTTGACATAGACGCATCGTATGATTGGAAAATCACTAAGTGAATTAGAGAGTCAGTATGCATCCTAAATTATTGGATAGAAATGATGTCATTAGAGCATTATGCTGGAGTACGTTGTAATGTGTATTTTGATCTTTATGACAAGGCTTAATTAGAATTTGGGAAAAACATTTGAACTATTGTTGGAATTTGTTGAAACTGGATTGGTTGAAATTGGAAAAAGGATTCCAAATTTTATGTGCATTTTGGACAATGTCTTGTTGATTCCTCTGTTTTCTTATGATTGGATTGGTTTTGCCTCTTATTGATTTTTGTTGCATTTGTGCCATGGGCCACGTAAACTGGTGGAGAGGACATCTGGAACATTCTCGAATGAAGAATAAAAGAAGGAAAGAGTTCACTCGTTCTTTGCTTACTTGTTTTCTTTGTAATGAAACATATGTTTGGAATAATATGAATTTTGAATGAATGTAAAGTCACACACTAGTGTAAAATGTTTATGCTTATCGCAATATTTATTTTTATTCTATTTTTGTTTCGTGCATATTTACAGTAGCCGTGTGAGATCTAGTGTCTCCCCATGTGCATAAGATGTCGTTAGGACCACATGTGACAAAAAAGTCTTCGTAGGTGCCAAAGACATGCAATTAAGAGAGCTTTGATTTTGATAGAATTAGGTCTATTCTTCTTTTAAAAAAAAAAACTTCAAGGAAAAAGGAAAATATGTTTAAAAAGATTAAAATATGATTCAAAGCAAAATTCAAAAAATTTCATAAAACTAAATAAAGTTCCTTAAAAATATATATAGTTTTTTTATAGAAAAAATAAAGTAAGTTTTTAAAATAAAAAAGGAGAGAAGCCAAAAATCTTTTTCCCTGAAAGTGATGATTTTTTTCCTTTTTTCAAAAAAATATAACGATAAAACAAAAAACAAATAAAAATAATAAAAGTACCAAAAATAAAAATAAAAACTAAAACTAAAACTAAAAATACAAAAAACAAAATAAAAATATAATAAAAAAGAAAAGAGAGTAAAGAAATATAATTATTTTAGTTTTCACAAATTAAAACATACAGATTAATTTTAAAGTTGTTTTGTTTTTAAAAAGCCTAAAATGATTTTTACTTTCTTTTTCTCTTCTCAAAAAACAAAAAATAAACACAAAATAAAACAAAAGCAAAAGGAAAAATAATAATAAACAAAAATAAACACGAAATAAAAACAAACAAAACAAAACAGAATAAAACAAAATAAAAATAAACAAAAACAAATATAAAGAAACCAAAAAGAAAAAGAAGGAAAAAGAAAAAAAAGATAAAAATAAAAAATAAAATAAACCAAAAAAAAAGAAAACGAGAAACAAAAAAATATTAAAAATAAAAATAAAATAGACAAAAAAAAAACAAAAAACAAAGAAAAAAAGAAAAAAAACAAAAACAAAACAAAACAAAACAAAAACAAGAAAAATGAAACAAAAAAAAAACAAAACAAAAGTAAAAAAAAAAAAAGAGAAAAGATGAAAACAAAAAAATGATTTTTTTAAAAAATTGAAGATACAAGAAAGATACCAAAATAAAATTAACTTTACCTTTAACAAATCAAAACACATCAATCAATTTTAAATTCGTTTTATTTGTTAAAAGAAAAAGTAATTTTTATTTTCTTTGTCTTTTCACCAAAAATAAAAAAAATAAAACGAAAACCAAAAAAATAAACAAAAAACAAAAACAAACGCAAAATACCGCCCAACAAATACAGTTCTTTGTTCAAACTACGTCGACTTTGATCCTTACTGAAGGGTACGTAAGCCCTAGGCTTTCATCCTAGGTCAAGTCCGCCCTTTGTAAATAAATATTTTTTTAATTTAATTTTCTTAATGTCTTTCCTTTTTATTTTGCTTTTAATTTTATTTCCTTAAATTCTTTTTTTCTTATTTTGCATATGATTTGTTAGGGAGAATTAAAATAGAATAGAAGTCATATTAATTTTGTACAACTAACTTATGGTAACTGTTCAAGGAACAGGTGTAGTAGGGTGCTTAACACTTTCCCCACTCACAATCACTCCTGAATCCATTGTCTGGTTTGTAGATCATTTTCTCATTTTTCTTATAAAAGATTTTTCTAAAATTTTGCTTTTTAAAAATAAAATTTTGGTAGCAACTCCTATAACCTTTTTAATTTTAATTTTGGTTTTCACTTTCTTTGAATATCGAAATTCCTTTTGAAATTCTTTTTTTTTAAAGACGTCACGTAGTTGCATTTTCGGGTGTGACAGTCTTCATTGGTGAGAATAAAGATGAAACTATAACTAAGATTAAGTCTAGAGACACCACATTCCTAGAAAATGAGTTTTCTAGTAAGGGTAAGATTGATAGCAGTATACCTCTCTACGAGGCATTTGACTAAGGAAGTGAGGAACAAACAACTGTACCTTAATCTATCATTCTAAGTGGAAGCTTTATGCAACAATATGAAAATATAAAGCAAAGTGAAAATGTTATTCTAGCTACCTTATTGCATAAAAGTAACAAAGAAAGTATGTTTAAATGTCAAAATGAAATTGAAGTGGCAACACTTATAGTTACTCCACAAGATAAAGAAGAGCTGAACATAGTTCAAGAGACTCTATCATGCCTTGTTAAGAAAAAATGAAAAAGAGCAATAGAAGAAGAAATGGATTTTATGAGGAAAAAAAATTGGGAGTTAATTGATTTATCATTTGGCCAAAAGCCAATCAAGAACTAGAGGATTCTTAAGATAAAAAGGAAAGTAGATTGGTCTATTGAGAAATATAAGGCTTGATTAGTTGCTAAAGGGTATACATAATAGGAATGTATGAATTATAAAGATACTTTTTCACCTTTTGTGTATTTTAATACAATAAGATTACTCCTAGCTATTGTTGCTAGCTTAGACTTGTAGCTATATTAAATGGATGTAGAAACCATATTTTCAAATGGAAAACTAGATGAAGAAACATATATGAAACAACTTTTAGATTTTATTGAAAAAGGAATGGAACAAAATATTTGTAAGCTCCAAAGGTCCATTTACTAAATGAAACAATTATCTAGATAATGTTATTTGAAATTTCATTGAGTTGTGATGTCACAAGAATTTATGTTAAGAGTTTAAAGGTAATGTTGTAATATTATCCTTTTATATAGATGATATTCTATTGTTTGGGAATAGTTTGGAGTTAATATTACCTATTAAAGAATGACTATCTTTAAAATTTAAGATAAAGGATATGGGTGAAGCAAAGTATATTCTTGATGTTAAAATTCAAAGAAATTAATTTCTCTTTTACAAAAGAAATATATCAAAAAAATTCTTGAGTAATTCAACATGAAAAACTATAAACCTAAGGATACCCCTATAGTAAGAGGTGAGAATCTAAGTCATGAAATGTGTCCTCATACTAAATCAGGAAAGAAAGTTATGAAGGGAGTCCTTTACTCAAGTTGTTTTGGCAGCTTAATGTACACAATGATGTATACTAGATTGAATATTTGTTATGCAGTTGGCCTTATAAGGTCGTACAATTAAATTTAAGTCAAAAGCATTGGAAAACAATTAAAAGAATCCTAAAATACTTGAAGGATATTGCTAACTATGCATTATATTATCAAGGAAGTGATTTATGCTTGTTAGGATACTCCAATGCAAACTAGAGCAAAAATCTAGATGAGCGAAAACCAACTTCCATATATACATTTTTGCTGAACAATGGAACCATATCATGAAGCAACAACAAGCAGATATGTATCACATTAGCTAATATGAAAGTAGAGTTCATATCATGTTTTGCAGCAATACAAGAGGCTATATGGTTGAAAAGATTGAGGGAACATCTAGGGACCCTTGGTGGGATATTAAGTCTAATATTAGTAAATTGTGATAGTCAATCACCCATAGCCTATATGAAAGATCCCAAGTATCATAATAGGGCAAAACACATAGATACAAATTATAACTTTGCTAGAAAAGTAATAGCATAGAAGAATGTTACCATACAATATATATCAATGCAGAAGATGTTAAAAGTTCCTCTTGCTAAGCCTATACCTAAAGATATGTATATAGAGCACATAAAGTTTCTTGGCATGCATAGAATATGAAGGAAATACCTTTATATAAGAATTGATTGTTAAATGAATTCAATGTGTTTGTTTCATTCTTAAATATAGTGCTATAATAGTAGATAACATATACATAATGCCATAGTATGTTATATAGATTGATAAAGTTGACTTTCTCGCATAAGCAACCATCTTTGGTGCTCATGAGGAGTGAGCAAAGGTGAGATATTTATGCTCACTATGTTAGGCAATGGAAGCACTAATATTACAAAGAAAGAACACAAAACAAAAATATATTGCCTCAACAAAAAGTATAAAAAAAAAAGAGTAGGTTGAGATGAAATCTAAAAAATATAATAATATAGATTGAATTATGGAACCTTATCATCCATAATACCTCCAGCCAAATATGAATTTTCTTTAAGAATATCTTAGGAGGCAAGTGGAATGGTAGAATTCGAGTTAGATACTGCGTATCTCTAGACTAAGATTTGTATAATGTTAATAAATAAATAAAATCAACACATACTCTTACATGATAAGAGAAATACTGTGATATGCAATTCATATTATATATGCTTAACAATAGCAATTGAGAAGCAAGTAAATAGATCCTTACTTTTATTGTTATGTGAGTCCTAAAATGGAACAAATTCTTTCATTAGTGTTTTTATGTCTTTGACAATATCATAAAGAGACAAGCAAGTACTTATTGTTTTAGCATATATTCTATTGTTAAAATATATAAGATCTAAAAGATTAATACTAAGAGAATAATTGATTTAGATCTAAGTAATATATAGGCAAAACAAAGGTCACTTAAAATGTGCATAATTATGATAGTATCTGAGACATGTTTGTTATAAAGTTATTTTGCAAGTGTTTAAGCATAGATATTATGTATATGAAAAAAGCAATATGAATGATACTAAAACTTAAAAGGGATTAGACTTGCCATCCGTAAAATGTATATTGGTTAATCTAATGCATCAAAGACACACAATTAATTGTATAACATATATTCAAAAGCTCCTGAATGCTATGTTCAAGTGATTATCGTAGAGCACATAGTATGAAAGAACAAGAGGAGTAGAAAACTTTATATTATCCATCTCATTATGTGCTAATAAAAAAAAATTAGATTATTGGGTTGCTCATAATGAGTTGGCCCAAATCCATAAGTAAAGTCCAAATTTATGTTTTATTAAATAAATAAATAATTTAAATTTCAAAATTGTTGAATTTAAATTAATGGATCACTTATTTTGAAAAAATTGACCCATGATAGTAATTGTCCAAAATATAAAAGAACTGAACATTGAGTCTATAAACTGACTCCTTGAAAAACATATATAGAGAGATTTTCTCATTTCATTATTATTATTTTCTCTAAAATTTGGTGTATTTGCTACAATTTTTGAGATCCAAATTTGAATCATAGTTGTGATCCATCATGTGAGACAATAATCTAAAAAAAATTTCGTTGCAAGTAAGTGTTTTGACCAAATTTATTTGAAATTCTGTTTATAAAGTCAATCCACAAATTTTTAAATCACAAGTAAAACTGGCCAAATTAGGTGAAATTTATCAAAATATAAAAAGATTAATACATGCTTGCATGTTTGCCTGTGACAATTCAGTTCCCCAACGCATGAGATGACATTTTGACCTTTAGTATATTTGTTTTTTATTGGGGCCCGGGGGGGCCGTTGGATGTATAGCCTTTTATGTATTCAAGCTTAAGACGTATCGTAAAATTCAAGCCTGGTGAAGACCCGTGACTTAATTTCCTCATAGGCGTCTTCCTCAATCTCCTCATAAGCCCAATAGTAAGGTGGTGTAAACATTTTTGTGATAAGGCATGTTCGATATAGACTTGATTACGGGTTCAGAAATTTGCCCGGTTTAATAGATTTGATTTAACAAAATAGATATAAATTTGAAAAAGGAGTTAAAAAAAAAGGGTTCATTTTTTTAAATTCTAAATATAAAATGGTCATGTTAGAATTTTTTTTTATAAAAATCTTACCTGAGTAAATTTTTTATTATTTTATTCTAATATTTTTATATTTTATCTAGATCTCTTTTTACTTTTTTTTCCTTTCATTTTATCCTTTTTTTTAACAAATAAAATTTAAGAGTCAATTATTAATGCAATTTGAAGAAAGAATATAATTTTCAGTATTTATATTGCTATAATTAAAACTTAGATACAAAATTATGTATATTAGATGTAAAAATAATAGTCTTATAATTAAAATAAGAAAAATCAAATAAAAATTAATGTATTCTTATATGATAGATAATTATTATATTCTTTTCTCCAAAAGATAATTATATTCTTGAATGTAATGCTGTTGAGTAATTATATATATATATATATATATATATTTGGCCAGCAAACAATTATATTCGAATTCTAAGAGTTGAAACAGTTTTATAATGTTAAGAATTTGAACGTACTAAAAATATACTTATAGAGAGAGATAATTATGAGTTTCGAATAAAATTAATGCTCTATTCTTAGGGAGCTACTTGTAAGAAGCAGAATTTTTTTTTGGGTAATGAATAGAACAGAAAAAAACAACTTGATTTTTATGGAAGAAAAAATATTTCAATTTAATATACTTACTAGATCCGATAAAAGTCAATGTTTTTTAATAAATAAATATTTATCTAACATGGTAATCATAAATAAATTAAAATAAGCACCTTTATATTAAACCAAATTAATCTCTTAAAACTTTCAAGTAAATTAATTGATAAAAATATCCGCTAAAATAGGCCAAATTGGCACCAAAAATTGAACAGGGATCTACACACAACTTGGCATTGTACTTTATGGGATAGATAAGCTTTTGAAAAAATTACATACTTTAATTTAAAGATATTTATATTAAAATATTTTAAAATTTAAAATTATTTTAAAATATTATAGGATTAAAAATTTTAATTTAGAGTCTTGAACTATTTTTTTTTTGTATAGTTAAAATTTTTAATCATAAGATCTTTTAGTATAAATATTTTTCATTTGGAGTTTTACACTATAATTTTTTATAAACTTTTCTTTTTGAGAACATTATACTTTTGTATTTGGAGCTTTATTCAAATTTTAATTTAGTTTCTATAATTTAAAAATGTATAATTAAATTCTTACACTTTACACATTTTTTTACTTTAGTTTCTATTGTTAAAATTTTGTCAGTACTTTGTTAAATTTTATTAATATAACTAATTATGTATTATTTTAATAATCCAAATATGTATAATTTATATCAATAAAAGAAGTAAAATTATAGATAATAAAGTAAGATTAACTCACATAAAAGCTAAAACATTAGCAAAAATATGAAGATAAAGACTAAATTAAAAATTATTTAAATTATAAGGACTAGATTATAAAATTTTAAATTATAAAAATTAAATAAAAATAAGATAAAGCTATAAAAATTTAAAATATAATTTTTACTTTCTTATTTTCCGCTGTAAGATAAATGAGCTGCTAGAGCTGAAGAGCCATCAACAAATCAAAACAAACACTCCCCACACGGTTGTCTCTTCGGGCCTTAGGGTGCTCAAAAACGTATGGTTGTTTGGGTTTAGAGTCAACCCTAACCCAACCCAATAACTTGTTTACAAGGTTTAACCCAAGCCAATCTAAACCATAAGACTTGAACACTATTGAACCCAATCCATTGGCCATGTTTGGTTCATGGATTTAATATTGATGAAATGCAAAGATTTTTTTTTAAAATTTAAAAAATACTTATTATATTTTTTATAATTATTATTTAATAGTATCTATTTATTATTATTATTTTCAAAATAGGCATATTAATATTATTTCTCTTCTCTCCTACTTGCTTTTTTCTCCCCTTTCTATTCAATTCTGTTCCATTTTTGTATCAAAAGTAAATTTCAAGTGCATCATAGAACTATAAGTTCCCTCAGAAGAACATTTTTTATTGAGGAAAAAATTTTTTAAAATTAAAATTTGAAGTTTTATATTTAGAAAACCATATTGAAAAGAAAATGATATTTTAAAAACTAGATTAAAATATTTTATCTTGGAAAAAATTAAGAAAAAAATATTTTAAAGACTAAATCATTAATTTGTTGAAAAATTGATAATCTTAAACTCAACCATCCCTATCCAAAATTTGTCTAAAATTCCAAACTAGATCAATCCCAAAGCCTAAATCAAGGCATTAGTTTGGATTGGTTTTGGGCTTGAAAGAATTATGTTTTAAGATTTTAAGTTGAAGATATTTATACTAAAATATTTTAAAATTTAAAATTATTTTAAAGAATTATAAAACAAAAAATTTTAACTCTAAGAAATTATTTCTTGATCAATAATAAACCAAAATGAAAAAAATGAATAAATAATAAAAAAGAACTCATAAGTTTATATTATACAGTATAATTTTTTTTACAATTATAATTTTTTATTTTTATAATTAAAATTTTATATCTTAACATTCTTTTAAAATAATTTTAAAATTTAAAGTTCTTTATTATAAATTCTTCCAACTTAAATTCCTGATTTATAATTTTCCCTTTAGCAGGCTTCTTTTGAGAGCAGTTTGGGATTTGAACAGCCCTGCTTTATTAGCCGACAAGGGATTAAAAATGGATTTAATTAACGGTGGACTTCCATGGACTTAACGACCGTTAGTAGGACCAATGTCGTACGTGTTAGGTACGAACAAATTTAAAAGGCCATTCCTTCCAACAACCCCTTTCCCACACTTATTTTCTTCCCTTCCACACCACTCTCCACTTCTCTCTTCATCTGCTCTCTCTCACTATCTCTCTTGTTTAGCCTTCTTTGTATGGCCGCCAATTCCAATAGCCGAGGAATCGCTAGCTTGGGGAAGCGACTCGTGAACCAGATCTGGGTCGCCAACACAACTAGGTGCAATACTGTTATTAAATTCTCACAACCTTTCGTTCTAATTTTACTGATATGTAATTTTTAGTTGATATGTGCCTTCCTGAATCTTATCTTTACACAATTTGCTCTCTGATTATCTTTGATTTGTTGCTTGGTAGTGCTTGAAACATATACATTTATTTATTTATTTACTAGAGACTAACAAATAGCAAAGTTCTAAATTTTCAGCGACCAAATCCATTTGTAAAATTCAGGATCAAATAGCAGAGGCATGTATCTGTTATGGACTAAAAATACATTTCCTTTTAATTGTTTGATTCCCGGGAATTTTTTTTTTGAGATATATATATATTTTTCACATTTCGTGGTCAGCGTGTTTTGTGCTATGTTTTTCTTTGGCTTATATTTTGGAGATGTTGTAGAGCTGATGAATTTAGTTTTGGGGTTGTTTTATTTTTTATGCTTCTCTGAAATTTCTAGTGCGCTTCTCTTTGGGTTTTCAATCGTTTGCTCTATGTTTTGAGATGCTCTGTGGCAGATCGCTTTCTGGGTAGTTTCTTTCTTGTTGCTTTGATTTTCTTAATATCTTGGGAATCTTTCTGAGATATTGTGGTTTAATTTAATTTATACTTTGAACTGGCTCCTTGTGACCCATCAAATTTTAACTGTTCGTGTGTACCTGAAGAAAATTGTATATGGTCTGAGTTACCTATGATAATCATATTATTGTTTATGCTTCATGTTTGGAAGGCTATTTAATTATCATGTCTCACTTTGTCCTTTCCTAATAATATAAAGACTTTATTTCCTTGCTTGGTTCGTGGGAAATAAAAAAGAAACCTCTAGATTTTGTCCTTTCGTTTTTCCAGGAAAATTAGGCCGTTCCTTGAACTGTAAATACAACAGCCTATTAGAAAGTTGTTTTATATTTTAATTCCCATCGTTTGATTTTTCTTTTATTCCTCTCTTTTTACCTTCTGCGGTTCTTCTGCCATGTGATCTTTCCCCACCCTTATCTAGTTCCCTCTTGCCCTTGTTGGTTGTACATCGTCATCAACATGGATGTTTGGCCTCTATTTCTTTTTTTCTGTCAATAGTTCAATATAAAATTGCTAAATTAATCAAAGGCATCTTATCTGAACTTTTTTTTTTTCGTAGTGTGGTGATACTGGGGTATGGAAAGTAATGCTATCCAGTCCTGGGTTAGGAGACTAAGAGAAGTTCTTTGTGCATGTGAACGGTTCAGATTTGGTCTTTACATGAGACCCACATATAGATATCGAATCTAGACTGTCATATATATATATATATATATATATATTGTTGGGCAACATGTTGGCCTCTTCAACAATTTATGTCCCTTTCAATCGGTTCCCTGATTTATACCCTGACTACTTTTTAATTCTACACTATCCTTTTGTGGGTGTAGGATATTTTTCCCTTCCCCCGCTGATAAGATTGTGTCAACATCCACCCTCTACCCTCTTGCTTGTATTCAAAAGTTATGCTATCTCAATTTCATAACCTGACCCTGTTTAACTCCTAGAAACTTGTCCTGGTTTGTACTCGATGCATTGTGTTTTTGTTCTACTTTGTCTTTAAGAGTTAAGGGAGTAGCTTTACGTTACATAGGTTACGGAGGTTCCCGAGTGAAACGGTGGATTATGTAAATTAGGAAAAGATAGGTACACATGTCAAACAAAATTTTTATTAAAAATTATGCTTGACATGTTTGTCTTCCTATTTATAATTAGTTAGATCAATCTATTTTTTTTATAGGTTAAATCTACTTTAAAATTTTCTGTGAATAAGATTTAGTAATTAGGAAATTGAGTATTTTGCATGCCTTTTTAAATTCAACCCTTTCAGGTACTTAGATAAATAATAATAATTATTATTATATTTTTGGTCCTATAATTTAACTTAATTTAAAATTTGGTTCTTATATTTTAAAATTTTATAGTTAGGCCTTTGTAGTTTAATTAATTTTTAATTTAGTATCTGTCATTATATTTGTGCTAATATTTTGTCATAAATGTGATTAATTTTATTTTATTGTTTATTTTTATTTTTTGTTAGTATAAATCATATACTCCCTTCGATCTAAAATATAAGTCACTCTTAATAGATTTATGTTTCTTAAAAAAAATTAGTTAGTTACATTCTTAAACTTTTTAAATATTACCATGTCTTTTCAACCTTACTTCTGTTGCCAACATAGTTGTTGTCATTAAATAAAGGTTTCCAATGCGGTTATTGTCATTAAATGTAGGGCATTATGAAAAAAAAGTAATAATCATTATTAGGTGACTTACATTTTGAATTAAAATTTTTCTTTTCAGCTGACTTATATTTTGGATTAGAGGGAGTATATTCAAAGTTTAAAGATAAAATATAATTAGTTATATTAACAAAAATTAATAAAATATGAATCATAATGATTGAATTAAAAAAATTATAAATTATAAATATTTAAACAATAAAAATTAAATTAAAAATTAAGATAAAAATTAAATCAAACTCTGAGGAGGAGTGTAATTTTCCTGAAAGGAAATCAATTAGTTGACATATCCCTACTCGGGTGTCAATGAATGGACCTCACTTAACATTTCATGAAGGTCATGGAAAATGATCGACGCGTAATGGATGAATAAATGGGGACGAAGAAAATCACCTGTTCAGTGTTTTGATTCAACTTGTATTGATGAGCCTTGTCAACGTGGGAAATATATAAAAGTAATATTGGATATCTAGGGTGGTCCCAGTTAGTGCTTATCTGGTGAATTCTCTTTCGTCTCAGGCACCCTTTATCTTTACACAACGTGATAATATTCTTTAGCATCCTTTAAAAAAACATCTTGGACCATTTCTGGTGCCATGACGGATTTGGATCCCGGATGCTCATGTTCCCTCGTGTCTTTCTAATGAGGGGATCCATTCTCTCCAAAAAAAAAAAAATAAAAAATAAAAAAAAATAAAAAATTTAAGTTTGTGAGAGATATGAACAACATGAGAATTCTTAGAGGATCCATTTCCTGCCATGACCGCCTTCTTTGCTTTACCCTGTGCTGGGAGTTTCGGCCCCAGTTGTCTTCCTTTTGTCTTTCGTTTCTTTGGTTTTGACTGAGTAAAATTATCTAATCTTACGAATGATTTTAGTATTCCTTCCTTATTTGTTTTTCTTTTTTTTTAATCTTGATTCCATCTTAGATCCAAACTGTGTCCCTGGCCTTAAACTTATTGGCACAGTAACTGTATTCCTTTTTGTTTTTTATTTTTTTGTTTTTTTTAATTCTTGACTAAAATTTAAACTCAGTTTCATAAGCTATAAAGAGCGGAAACTCACTCCCTATTTGTTTGGTTCTATATTTATGTGATTATTTTCCTTTCTTTCGTTTTTTCAAAGATGGTCTTGTGTAGGTCTGTGTAGGTTTAGGCATAATTTAAGTAAATTCATTGGTCAGTGACGTACATGATAAAACTTCTATTATAAAAATAATTTTTCATCACTAACTCCGTTTTCTCATGTATAAAATTTTAAAATCATATGATAGCAATTTTTTTTTTTCTTTTGAAAGCGGATAAGATCGTCACTAGTGTATGTACGGTCTGTTTGGCCGCTATCACGTTGTCGGCATAGTATTTTATTATAATTGCCAAAAGTGGTTGTCCTTATCTCCCAAGGTTATATGTCATCACGTGACCACGATTCTCAATAACATAAATATCTTTATGCATTTAGTGACGCAAAAACCTAAACTTCTGTTTTTTGCCACATGGATGTTAACCCATCATGTATTTACTAGTATTTTGTGATGCGTTCCATAGCACAATCAACAGATATACACCTACATAAACTTCAATTTTTGTTTCTTATTCTTTCATATATAATATTAACGAACTGATCGTAAGTCGAGTTTTGTACTAGTCTATGACTTATAATATTAATGAATTTTTTTGTGAACCAAACCTTGAAGTTTGACATGTGATCAATTTATTATTCGCGTGTAAGAAAAAAGAGAATGTTTGGATTTTGCTTTCTCAATTTTTTTTAGTTAGATGGCATTACATGTCAGCATCGTTATAATCTTAGTTGTGAAATTTGTTTAAAAATGATATATTATTTATTGTTTAAAGCTGTTTGTCTTATTATTAAAAAGAAAAAAGAAGAAAAAAGAGGAAATGCTTCGTTATATAATATAATTCGTTAATTTTTTTAATGTATATTGTGGATGGATACAGGAGAGCTACATACAGCTCGTTTTATGAGAAGAATCTGGACGATCAGGTTCAACCTAGTGTGGTCCCTGACGATGTGATCCAGGCAGCCCAATCTGACAAATACTGGGCCCCACACCCACAGACCGGGGTATTTGGGCCTGCCGCCGAACAAGCTGGTCCTCCCACCACCAACGGCGCGGAGCCAAGCTTCCACGCAGCCGCCGATGCTGGTGCGGACTCGGTGCTGGAGGAGAAGGCCTGGTTCCGCCCCGTGAGTCTTGAGGACTCGGAGAAGCCCAACCACTAGCCCTAGGTTATATCTTTGATAAATATGCACACTAGAGTTCAGAATATATACATGCGTATATGAATATATCACTGGTGTATGCTTACTAGAGTTAATGCCGGTTGAGAAGTGTGGTGAACGGCTTGAATGAATATATAGCTAGTTATGGCTGTATGGTTCTTTCTTTACGTTAAGTGGAACTTTATGGTAATGTTTATAATATATTGTGGATTTCTATTTTGTAGTAGTTTAACCAATAATTTTTATAGAAATATTTTGACATTTCCTAGATTTAGTGATCTCTGTCGTTTTCCTGAACACTTGTATTCAGTATATATTTTAAAAATATACTTGCAAGTATTAAATTTTGCCTCTTTGCTAGTAGGCGGCCTATAGCCTCCTCATGGACTCATCAACTTACCTAAGTAGTTTACACATGTACAATCTTCACATATATACATTGTCTTCATTACCTCCTAAATCAATATGAAATTGATCATAGGATTAATATAGGCTAGCTTCTCTCAAAATATTTATCTAACAATTTATACTATGGCTAATTTCAATTAGGTGTGATGTTTTATGTGCATCAAATTGCTTTATTGGATTAGTCTAGTTTTAGAGTATTTTATCTAACTTTTCTAGATTATATTTATAAGTTAGCTTATTTTTAGAGTATTTTTATAAATATACTTTTTGGCTTTTTTATTGAACATTTAACGTTTTGGTTAACAATAACTAAAGTTTATATGTAATTGATAATTTGATCTAATCTATTCAGTTTCAATAAATTATCAATTTAATGAATCACTTTAATTAGTTCATTTCATCTAAATAATCATCCTTGCTACTCAATTCAAAGGAATAGGAATCAACATCATAAAAATTAAACGATTAAAATGCAAGTAAAGTTCAATACAATCATTAACTACTCTAAACATTTATAAACAACAGTGAATCATTAAAAATTAAGAAGAAATAATTTATAAACTAAGATAGATTTGAAGTTAAAAGAAGAAAATTGCTAGGTACAAAAAAAAAAAAACTTAGAGAAGAAGGAAAAGTATGAGATCTATCACAAATATGAATTACAAACTATAAGAGATTCATACTAACCTTAAAGATGAAGAGATATCTCTAAAACTCTAAGGAAAAATCCCTTTCTCTTCAAATCCTATCACCCTTCTCTCTATAAGAACTTTAAAATTGCTAGAAGACTCCAAAAGATTCTTTGAAATTGTGCTTAGGAAGCTATTTATAAAAATCTTAGTAGATGGCGTGTTTGAGAAGTTTGATGTTGGTTGTGACCAACAATTTAATTTATCGTGACAGCCAATGAGAGTGTATTGGAGAATCTTCTAGTCATTGCAACAAGCATGAGGTCTCATTGTGACCAATTGCAACAACATCCACATTCTTAAGTATTCGCAATCTAGTCTTAGGACTTTAGTCTTTTCACTCTAATGGCTTGATTTCTTTAGTTATTTACATGTAAGTCCTACAAAATAAAATAGAAACACTAAATGAGAATTTAATTAAACAAAGTACAATTAAAATACAAGTAATAAAATCTTAATTATAAAATACCACTATGGTGTCCTAAATCCACCATTTGGCCACAAACTTAAGGGATTATCAAGTAAAATCCTAGTTGTACAAAGTATTGCAATTTGGTCCCAAAATTTGAAGAAATAGGAATATTAAGCTTCAATCACATTCAATTACCAAGAAATCTAAAATTAAGTAAATTTAGATGTAATTAGGCTTAAAGACAATGAAAAACCATGATAAGTCATGTGAAAAATCTCTTGAAAAATGAATCATAATAAGACTTATCACATATCTAAACTTAGCTTTTTACTTGTTCTTAAGTAAAGAACATTAAAAGCATAAATTATTCAACAAGCATTCATAATTTCTTTTGGAAATATTAGATTCATGACTCAATATAATTGCATCAATTAATATGTAAAATAAGAAAACATAAGGAATGAACATGAGTTAATAGTTAAAAGATTAATAAATGATTCTCTAGCTCATGAATGTATGTGTGTGTTACCATGTTGTGGTCTAAATTCAAGTCTTAAAGAAGAATGAACTCATTAGTCCATGTAATCATCCCTTCCTTAAGAGACACATATGCTTCTTTTTTCATATTCCTTTCCAACAGTGCAACTTTACTACTCAAAGATCAATAGGTCTTTTAAACTTATAATGGGGCCACTGGGAATTGGGTTTCACAAATAAATGATGTAGCAATTAATGGGCAAGATTAAAAGGCTACATATTAAGTACAAAGAAAGAAATGCTCTTTCACTCACTTATCTTTTCCTCTCTTTTTCCACTCTTCACCCTTAATGTATTCTTTTCTTCTTACTTAAAAAAAGACATAAAAAAAATTAAATTTCATTTTGTAATTCCAAACAAAGTATTTCTTTTTCTTTTTGTACACCCCCAAATTTAGATCTTTGATCTAACTCTTTTGTTGAAGTTAAGTGCTTTGCGCTTTTGTTTTTTCTTCTTTCTTTTTTTCTTTTCCCTTATCCTCTTGCTTTTGGAAACTTGAGGATACAAGATAGCATTTTGCTATTTTCTTCAACAACTATGCAATACAAAACATGAAAACAACAAAAGCTCTCTTAACTCATCACTCATATCCACATTCAACTCTTTAATACTCTTATGTTCACCTTATACACCCTCATATATTCTTTCAGAAGCAAGAAACAAAATACACTCAAGAACATCTTTTGAAAAGGGTTTAAAACTTGGATTTTTAGGCTTGGTAAACATATGTTGGTATCAAGGAAAAAATATCATATATACATAGCAAGTGCACATATTCAAATCAATCACAAAGTGGTATTAGTGATACACTTTGAACAAAATAGGCTTAAATGGCCCGACATAACTAAACAAAAAAAAGGCCAAAATCATATCTATGAGCATTACTTGACCTAGGATTTTGCCTCAAAGAAGACTCAAACAAGTTCTGGTGTCTTGGGTCAAGAATCTCACTACAACTAACTTGCATACTCTCGATTAAAACTAGACCTTATCCTATACATGGCAATAGTGCAATGATTTGAATCAAAGTTAGAAATTCCATTCATTAATAGTCTAGCTAAAAACAAATGACATTGTCATATATTTCCTATCTACATATGTTAATCAGCAAGCAAATATCATCAAAATAATCCAATATAAACCATAAGAAAAGTAATTACTTAACTAAGCAATTATCATGAAAACCAAAATAAGAGGGATTTGAAAAAAATTTCTTTTGAAAAAAATTTCAATAAAGTCACAAAAATTTTCAATAAAATGCATCAAAATTTTAAATTTTTTTCCAAAATTTAAACATTTAAAAACTAAACTTTTACCCTTAAAATTGAACATTCTCTCAAATGTTCCAAATTGTAACATCTAGTACTTTCTAATTGGGCCTAGACCTTCAAATATGTTGAGGGACATGAGAAAGAGCATAGAAAACCAATTAATGAGAGGACATAGAGAAAAAAAGTAGAAAAAGAATGAGTTTTAGAGGCATTCGAACAGGAGAATGGAGAAAAAGTGAGAAATATAGAGATTTTAATAAAAAGCTAATTAAAACATGTTATTTCCCACTCTATATAATTCATATATGCTATGAAGGATATTTAGAAAGTATAAAATAGGTCAAAATATTAATAGCATGAAAAATGAGAAAGTTAGTACTACAGTACAGTTTTGAGCTATTTTTTACTATTTTAAGCCCTTATAGCCTAGGAAAGTTGCCTTAGGGTTTTAAGACCTTCTAAGTAAGAATATGGAGTCCAAATCTATAGAAAAAATGAGTTAGAATCCAAAAATTTAAGGTGCAAAAAAAAAAAAATTGGGACATAGATGGAATTCTTGCAAAAGTTTGTTAATTGACTTGTTGACTTATTGTTCATTTTATTAGCTCCCTTCAGCCAACTCCATTTCCATCACCATTCAAATTATATTCAGCTAGTTCAAGCTTCATTTATGACAACCTTATCTTCTAATCATTGTAATTGTTGCTAAATACACGATTAATAATTAATGATCAAGGTTTGGAGTTGTTACAATTTGTTACATTATGAAAATATAGGAAAATTTGAACCCTGATATTAGGGTCATCATTAAACAATCACAAACGGGAGAATGCATAAAAGAGATTATACTATCATGAGAGGTTTATGATTTGTACATTTATCAATTTCAATACACAAAACCTCTCATAAGTGTTATTATATCATTTCCTAGCATTACCATTGAAGGAACTAGGATTTCAAGGCAGTTTGGGGACTTGCGCCGCGGCCCATACCATTCTTGCCACGGCTAAGTTGCTCTCTAGAATTACTGGGCAAATTTCTATCGCGCAGCCAGCCTACGCGATGCCGCGACGGAAATGCCTTATGGAGCTACTGTTCCACGTCCCACAATCCTTTCCTCGGCGGAACACTCTTGTGTCGCTGCGAGATTCGCTACTGGACACCCCTTAGATTGTTCCCTTGACTAGCGCCATGGTGGTACGTGATGCGCCGCGGTGAGGTTTCATTCTGTTACCTTCTTGGGCAATTTTTTTCACTTTGAGTAGTGGCGAGTTTCCTCACGCCGCGGAGTTCTTCGACACTATTACTTTACAATAAATTGTTATTCGCTTGCACCGTGGTGATATTACTCATGCCGCGGTGCCCCTCGCCTCTGTCACTCATTTAGCCACGGCGGAGCCTTCTTAGTCGCGGCGTGACTCCCTCCTGTAACTACATCTATCAAATTTCATCCCCTACACTCTAATTCTCATCCTAGGACTACCCTAGGACCACTCCCACTCATTTTATATGACTCTAATGGTATTTATCTACCCTATACACCCAGCTATTTTACTATTACCAATTCAAAACTTAAATGTAAATTTTCACTCCTCCAACTATCCTATACCATCAAGTCCATAGAATAACAGTAACAAGAATTCATGCACTATTAAAAATTAAAATTCAATATATATTCCGTCAGAGGTTTCATACATCAATGGTTCATATTACATCTAATACATCACATAATTATATTTCTAACAGTATATCAAACCATAAATTCAGCAAAATTCATACGTCAAGTGTTATGGGTTCATACATTTGATATTAAGCTAAAATGAGGTCTAACTCCTCAATGAATACATCCTGGAGAATCAAAATATAAGAGTTTACACTTAGCAACATGAATACATGATGATGCTATACAATAAGGAATACAAAATTTAGCATCTATACTAAATAAGTCAGCCTATGTGCAGCCTTTTCCTCACATGTTGGAGCTCATAGATTTTCATCCACTTGCTTCCCCTTATCTTTACCCGAAGAACTTTCACCTGAAATATTAATCCCATAAAACGGGGTGGGATGTGAATCTTAGTAACCAAGGCAATTCCATTATATAATCCAGTTTAATTAGCATTCATGCATAATTTCACATAAGCATCAGAAGAACGTCAGTCATATCAGTAAATGAAACAATTAGGCTATCATGATCACTATCCCATACTAGCAATCATATTTTCACATGTTAAAGGCCATTAACACCGGGAGAAGCCCGTCCACAGCACCTACTCCCCTTTGAGCACAACCAGGGCTCAATGCATCTGGGGTTTGATCATAACCTGGTGCCCGATCGAAGCACATGCACGGGTGGTAGTCGCACCACAACTCCACCATGGACTCACAAGGTCCAACATAATACAATAGATAGCCAACCAATTCATTCAACATTTCAAATATTCATATACAACAAATATGAAATTAAAATAGATATATGCATGGAATTAATATGAACCTAGTTACCCCACTTGTAGACAATTATAATAGCCCCCAATGGTACAAAAATCTCCCTAAAACCATAGTATCCAAAAATTACTACTTTAATTCATTATTAACAGTTGCAACAAGTGTCCAAAGAATTTAAAATACTAATGACTACCTACCTAGGGAACACTGACCCAGCCACCACAAATCCCAAATTCGGATTGAAGTGTCCTCTACCAGAAACCTCAATATTTCACCTAAGATCCTAAGTAAATTCGTACAAAATTAATACCTATATTATAAATCAGCTATGAGGGTCTCAAACTAGCAAAGAAAGTATCAAAATGAAGAATTTATACTTATCTAATGTTAGCCCTAACCTTAACCTACGAATTTCACCAAGAAAATCCCAAACAACCACATTTCAGATTTTGGGTATGGTGAAAATACTCTAAATGAAAAACTAATTAGACCAAAATGAAGAGAAAGAAGAGAGGATTAAGTTATATAACTATTACATTGGTTGAATCTTCCTTTAGAAGTGGAAAAATGTGAAAATATGCCAAGAACCCTAGAGCCTCCTTTAGACCTTCGAATTTTGAGATGTGTGTTTGTGTTTCAGCAGATGGGGAAGTGACTGAAGCATTAGGGTTTTAGTTGGGTCAAATATGGGTCATGGGTTGCTCCAAGGTCCAACTTCATTTGGGTTTTAGATTTTAGCTTTGTTGGGCTAGTTCTTATGCATTGGGCTGCTGAAATTCTATTGGGCCAGATTTAGTTTTAAGAACTCTATTATTTGGGTCTGCACAAGGTTTATTGGGCCATTCTTAAAAGCTTGTGCAAGTTGGGCCTTGGGTCTCTAACCCATTAAATCAAATTGGGCTTGCACTTATTTATTGGGCCTCCATTAGCCTCTTATCATGATCTCCTACATTAATTTGGGCCTAGATGAAATTTCTATCCCAATTAAATCTCAAACCCATATTAATAAATTTTATCTTTCTAAAATATCCTTTCACCTAACTTGCCCAATTATCCCATATTAATTATTCCTAATTAACCTAATCCATGATTAACACCTTAATTAATTTTTGGGATATTGCATCATTCATGGCGTCAAGGTAGAGAGAGGTGAGAGACAGAAAAAGGCTTAAGTTTTGAGGTACTTTTACTTACTTTTTGACTTTCTCATGGTTAGGAAAATTCATCCCCTCACTCTAAGCTTTAAGTCTATGGTATTAGATTTTCAAAAGGATAATTTTGAAGATTTCAAGAAGGGAAGAGAGTTCTCTTTTCAAGAAACCAATTAGGAAAAAATGTAGAGCACTAAAAGAGCTTCGATTCAAGGTATAATTTGCTACCATTCAAGTTGATTTTCAATGAGCTCTAAACCTCCTATATTTCTACTAAAGAGAGGAAGTCTCTCTCTCTCTCTAAATTTTCTTCCATGCAGTTGATAATTTGGAACATGTAGAATTCATCTAGGTTATGGAAATAAGGAGAAAATAGTAAAGAAAGCAAGAAGAACTCCCTTGGGTCCCTTGATAATAGTGTTGGCTATCCCCTCCAAAAGTGGGATAACTAAGCTTGTTTTTTAGTTTCAAGAAATTTAGAGGCCTTCTAGAGAATCATAGAGACTAGGAGAAGTATCAGATTGAATTATGGAAGTCATATGTGGAAGTCAAAATTTCCATGCACCTTAGAAACCCTAGCTTAAGTAATTGAGCATCCATGTGTATAATATTGAATTTGATGCCTCTAAAGAGCTAGATTTGAGTCTAATAAGCTATCTAAGAAGTTAGAATGAGGTTTGGAAGCATAGAATAGAGTTTAGCAAAAATGGCTTAAAGTTACCGAATATGTCAAGTTGAGAAATGACCAAAGGAATAGTGTAATGACCAAATGAATATTAGAATGCTAGTTTTGGGCTCAAAATAAAAATTTAATGAGCTTGAGTTGCTTAAGAAAACTTGCCTATGAAAAACCCTAAATTAGAGCCTAGATAAAGGGCTAGTAGAGTGTTACAGCCTACATTACTTAGTCATTTTCATATCATTTATGGTTAAATACAATCAAAACAATCGCAATAATAACTTTTAGCAGTGGTTTAACCATTCAATGCCGTAAATGAATATGTGAGGGCTAAAAATAGAATTTCTTTTCATTTACATCTATAATTTTCCTACACATATTTTTTTTTACCCACTTGATCACAATATAAGACCCATTTGCATAAAAAAATGATATAACCTATTTTGACCTCTTTGACATAATAAAATCCTAATTTCAAAAATTCATAACTTTAGTTACACAACTCTGATTTATGCAAATTAAGGTATACAAAAAGCTTATGATTTAAACTTTAAGTTGAAATGAATCCATTTGACCCCTCAAAAGTCACAAAATCCGAGAGCTGGATGGTATGAACAGTAATTGATATTTGACAACCTTTTAGGGCCAATTTTAGAAATTCACCAAATATTTTATAGAGTTTAGAAAAATGCAAACTTTATCTTGTTAGAAAGCTCTATATGCCTCTTAAGTGCTTACCAAATTTTAGCCCAAGGTTAGATTATTTAGGCTATCAAGGGTAAGGTTACATTTTATGAGTAATTTGGACCAAATTTTAGTTTCAAAATGGTCCAATTGAATTCTAAAGTGCAATCTCTTCCTTTGAGCAAAATTGAATCCTTTCATACTTCATTTCTATAGGGGCTAATAAAAGAAATATGGTTATCTTCTAGAAATAACTATCCCACTTGCAACAAGACACATAGAATCAAACACTTGTCATATACCAAAACTTGTTCTATTTACATGAATCTATATCAAAATAACATATATCTAAGGTTTCAAACTTGTACATAAAGAGTTGTTACATCTCATCATAATATATATCATAGTTGGTTACTATTTTGTCTCATAATGTACATCAACCATACATATACACTATAAATATTCCATTTACATTCCCTAGGGCTCTAACTCTTTTCTAGTTCCTTTTCTTTGCTAATTGTACCTGTCATGGTTAGGGGGAGATGAAGAGAGTGAGATTGTTAGGAGAATCTTAGTAGCCTCACTCATTCCAAATCAATGCACACAATGGATAACTAAAAGGAAATGCAAACATATATGGCAAATGCACAAAAGTAACTCAAACATAAAGTTAGCATGAAACTCTTGTACTCGTCTAGTCATGGCATATAATCATATTAGCTTGGCTCATCTCTAGGTTAGGTAAGAATTATTGCACTCAGTTTCTCACCATCTTATATTAAGAGCCAAAGTTTAACTAACCTGTGCATAAAGTGTCATGCTAAGGCCAATTCAAAACATAACTTGCACAATCATCAAACAATGAATACATATAAGCATTTTAACTTATAGGCATCTAAATGCATGCAAGAGAGGAAAAAGTCAACTACCTTGTTAAGGTAGGAGCTTTGATCCACTACCAACCACTTGTTTCTTTCCTTTTCTCTTGGGTCTTCTCGGGTTGGCACAAACATACACAATGATGGAATTGCATTAACTTGGCCTAATTATATCAATTTAGATACAAGACAGCTCATTAGAATTGATTCTAACTTATTCCATTACTATTTAGGTCTATTAGATCTTAAAATACGAACTTAAATTATTTTAGACACCTTAAAAGGCAACTTCCATAATTCTAGGCTTCAAAATCTCACTTTGCATGAGCTATATAACAGCTATCAAATGTAAGCTTAAACATGTCTAATATCAAGTTGCTTCATTAAACCCTTTTTGAACCCTAAATTTTCACTCATAAAAATAGAGCTCTTAAATTCATTCCAATGGTTCTATTAGAACTTATAACTCATATCTAGACCATCTAAAACCTTAGAATCCATGAAATCATTCCTTAGGTGCTTCTTCTTCTCCTTGGCCAAGATTCTCACACACTTTCCACCCATGAAGCTTTTTCCATTTTCATGAGAAATTAAAAGATATAGAATATCTATAACTCATTTCTAGTTCAAGTATGGTCTTAGAAAATTTAAAACATCTTCTTAGGGTTTTATATCTTTCATAATTTATTTGGAACCCTAGGTGCCCTAACTTGATCTTTATGGCTTCCTATATAATTCTTTTTGCATAATCTTACTACTCTCCTCCCTTCTAAACCCTTGTTTTTATTAAGTTTTCATCAAACTCAAGCTTTCGCTATTCTCTATCTTTCTAGGCCAAAGCACGAAGAGGATAAGAGTCTAAGGAATAGCAAGTTTCTTTGCTCATGGCATACCTTGTTTGGAAGCCCTCTGAATGGTGATTCTTGTACTATATGTAATAACCAATTTTTTAGAAACTGAATTGAATCCGATAAAATGAGATAGGAACACCAAAAAAAAAAAAACCAAATTAAGGCTAATTCATATTAAAATGTTAATTAGAACATCTAAGAATGTGGATGAGAACCTAAGGATAGTTCAGAAATAGAGCCAAAACGGCTGAATGAATTAAGAAACAATGTAATGGCAAAATCATAATTTCAGGTAACTTTTTGAAAACTCAAAGAAGAGAGTTTTAAATAGAAAAATTTAGTTTTTTGAAATTTTAGAGGCTCTAAAAGTCATAGGAATCCTCAAAATAGTCAAAACCCAATCAGTGTACGTTTTAGGTCGTTGGTTGATCGAAACTTTGACTAGATCATTTGGAATTGTTCTAAATCTAATTAAATTGAAACCAAAGGCATTTAATGAATTAAAGGACCTATATTTTATGATGGAAAAGAAGGTTTTAAAAAAGGAGTTGAGATGAACTCAAACAGAAAATCCAAAGTTTAAGGGACAAATATGAAATTTCCAAATTATTATAACTGGCCTCCCCCTTCTTATTCAGCACATCCCACCTCTTCCTCCTATCTAATTTGACTTTCATCTGGCCTAAAATAGAACCAAGAACAAGTTTGAGTGGTGCACCAAAGAATAGCAAAGGAGAGAAAACAAAGCTTGAAAAGGTAAGCTTTTGCTTCTTTTTGGTACTTTTCTCTTCACTAAGGTTTTTCTCCTCCTTCTACTCTCTTTCTCTATGGTTTTGAAGTTCTAAATGGTGATGTTTTGTGGTTGGTTTAGTAGAAACAAGAAAGATTTTAGAAAAAATCTTAGAAGCCTAAGAAAGTTTATCTTGCAAGGAAGTAAACAAGGTAAGATTTCTCTTGAGTAACTTGCTTTCTTGATTCTTCCCTCCCATCACCATTTCAGCTAGACCTAGGGTTCTATTTAGAAAGTTTGATTTTGATCCAAATTTGATAGAGATTAGGGTTTTGAAGCATGAGGAATCATATGGAATAAATAAGAAGCTATAGATAACAAGTTATGGAAATTAAGGCTTTGATTGCATTTAGAGATTTATGAAACTTTCTAATGATAATTTAACTTATGTAAGAGCATATTTGAATTCATAAGAGACCTAGGGAGCTTTATGGATGCCAAATTCTGAAGAGAAATGAATGAAACTCTATGAGTGCTCCATTATGTGTGTAATGCCATATTTTTCTAGCTCATTTCACAACATTCCCATGCTTAACATTCATAGATTCCATGAAAAGGGCAAAAGAAAAAGGGGGATTAAAAATTGCATTTCTTTGCATTACGTAGCGTATGAAAATTTCATTCAATGTCACGTGGACCATATGAACTCATGTATCATATTCTCCTATTTAACTACACTACTACAACTCAAAACCATTCAAGAAAGTGGCTTAGAACTCATTCAAGTGGGTGAAACACATTAATTCCCACGGATTTGCCATAGTCAGAATTTCAGTTTTTCTGTCACAATTTCAAAAATTCATAACTAAATCCACAAAAATCAAAATCCAACAAACTTTACCATTCCAGAAAGCTCTGGATGTCTACCCCATGGTAAAAATAATTTCAGTTCATGAATCATTAAGGGGAAGATGTTTGACATTCGAAAAGACACTGAGGTTGCTACTACCTGGGTTGCTATTTCAGATTACTGATACAAACTTCTAAAATTCATAACTACTTCTATAAAAATCGAAATTACACACATTCGGTCATTCTGGAAAGCTACAAATGTTAACTTATTTCGAGGGGCTTGCTTTGAAAATGTATCCGTTTTTGTTGTTTAACGAAAACTGGACATTACAATGTGGGTGTCTCGATCAAGCTCCATTCCAAGTACATAGGGAGAGTTTTCTTTGATTCTAAGGATAGAAATGGTCTAGATATGAATTATAAATATTAAATGAATCATTGGTTTGAATTTAGGATCCATATTTTGAAAGTTGAAAGTTTAAAGTTCCATTATGCATAAAGAAGCAACTTGGTATTAGGCTCCTTGATTTGAGTTTGTGATAACTCTAATAAGTTAAAATGGAGTCATGTGACTTAGATTGAGTGAGAAATTGGAACCAAGATGATGAATTTTATGAGTTACTTCATTATGCTACAATATAGAGCCATATGGATGCCTAGAACTAAAAGTAGCTTATATAAGACTTGTGTGGGGCTAGAGATAGTTCCATTGATGTGTTTGTATTTTGTTTGATATGTCTAGCCCAAGAAAATCAAGTCTCTCCCAAGTGTGTGTGTGAGGCCGAAAGGAAGGATTAAGAAATCAAGGAAAAACTTTGTGCATTCTTGAGAAAGGTAGCTTTTTATCCATTCTTGTATGCTTATCTTGGTTGTTTGATTGTCATTGATTGCTTGTATATATGTTTGAATCATGAACCATGCCTATTGCTATTGATTTGATGATATGATATCATTATATTTCATAAAATACATTTAAAATATAATTAGTTTTTGATAGGTGAGGTTATACTAAAAGTCTTTAAGTAAGGGTGAGACAAGGTCAAAAGTCTCATGGAATGAATGAGGCTAAGTCAAAAGTCCCAAATAATTGGCTGAGGATAGATCAAAGGTCCCTAGAACTTGATTTTAACTTCCATGGATCCATTTGATTTTATAAATATATTTATGTTTGATGTTTGGCTACCAATGATGTATGCTTGTTCTCTTTGACATGATAATGTAATACCTGATTTTCGTAAAAATGATAGAAATAAGCTAATTATAAAAGAGAGTCCTTTAAGAAAAATGAGTTAAAGACAAATAAAATTTGAATAGAATTCTAAATAATAGAAAATGAGGATACAAGGCTTAAATGCCCAGAAACTGGAGGCTGAGTGGCTAAATAAAATTAGACGAAAAGTAGTGGCATTTTCATAATTTTGGGCACTTTTTAGAAAACTCAAAGAATGGATCTTTAAATGAAAAAATTGAGTTTTCTGGGATTTTCAGAGGCCCTTAAAACTATAGAAACCCTTAGAATGCTTCAAACCTCTTCGATTTATGTTTTAGAATGTCGGTTGATCCAAATTTTGACCTTTTTGTTCAAAAAGGTTTTAGATCCAATTTAAGTGATTCCAAAGGTGTTTTATAAGTTAGAGAACCTAAATTTTATGATGGAACAGATAGTTCTTGAAAAGGAGTTGAAATGAGCCTTAAAGAAAGAACCCAAGGATAAAAGATAAAATTGGCATTTTGAAAAAGCTTTAATGAACCCCTTGCTATATATACCTCATATCCTCCCTTCTCCCTCATTTTAACCAACCTAATTTTTTCCTAAAACTAGGGGAGAGTCCAGCAAGAAAGGGCGCACAAGAAGGAGCCAAAAAGGAAAAGAAAAGCTTAGGAAAAGGTAAGAAAAACCATGGAATTTCTTGCTTCTTCCTTCATTAAACTTGTTTTTCTCTTTCTTCTCTTTCTTCATAACACCATATATTTCTAGCTCATTTTATACTACCTCCATGTCTCATGCCATAATTTCCATGAAGAGACAAGCAAATGATATTAAAATAATACATTTCTTAGCGTTATGTCACGTATAAATTTTTCATTTGGTGTCCCGTAGAGCATATGAGCTCATGTATCATATTCTCATATTTAATTATATAGACACAACTCATTTCTATCACAAAAAATGGCCTACAACTCGTGGGAAGCCAAGGAAAGCATAAAATTCATATATGCATTTTTGGCAAGAATTTCCCTTTCTTTGTCACAAAATTTGAAAAATCATAACTAATTCTAGAAAAATTGAAATCATGCATTCTTAGCTATTCTGGAAAGCTACATATGTCTATTTTATACTAAAAATATATCCAGACTATGAAACATAACAAAAAAGACGTTTGACATTCAAAAAAATCCAGAGGTCTGGCTGGCTATTGGTATTGTCACAGCTTTCTGCTACAAATTTAAAAAATATCCAATTAATTCCACAAAAATCCAATGCATGCAAATGATACCAATCTAGAAAGCTACAGATGTTAGCTAGAGGGAAAAAATAACTCTAGACTAGTTTAGGTATGACCAGACCTTGAAACTCAATCAAACAGTACCTGAGATTAGTTTGAGCACCTGATATTGGACAGTATCTTCAAAAATTCATATCTCCTTCTCTAGACATCCAAATGAGGTGCGTCTAGTTAGTGCAAGTCACTAGGAATGTCTAGTATCTTATAAAATTTTGTGGCAATTGGACATCATTTGACCCCTAAGTGATAGAATTTAATTTCGGACCAATATGAACAGTAACCTGACTAATTTTAGAATTTTTTTAACTTTAAAAATTCATCAAATATTCCTTGGACCTCTGAAAATTCTGCACTTTAGCTTCCCAAAAAGCTCTCAACAAGCTCTAATTACTTGCCGAATCTCAGATCAAGAAGAGCTCATTTAGGCAAAAAGTGGTATAAATTTTCAATATGGTCAATTTTTGCTTCATATAGGATACCAAAGTGTCCAAATGATTTCCTTTGTTTGGCACCTCTTGGGCAAGTCTAAAAGTATGAATATTCCTTGTATGAACTACCCAAGTAGTCCCAAATCTCATGCATCTCAATTTGGCCATTCCACTTCCACTTATACACTAATGCATCAAGTCTTTAAGAAACTAAAATTGCATTACATACTCAAATTATATTTTAGCATTCACATAACATATTCTCTCATTTATACATGACATATTATCATAATTACACATGTTCATATCATCATAGGACATATACAACTATGGATTACATCATTTCCATCTATGTAGTTTTAAAGAACAAAATCCATGTACTTTGATGCCATATTTCTATCTCTCATGTGGTTGGCTCCCATCTCCTTGCTTTCTTGGTCCACCTAGCATGTTAAAACATTGGAGAGGAGGGAATGAGATTCAAAGAATTCTAATAACTCATCTTTCATTCAATCATACATAAAAGATGCAAAACAAGTCTTATAAATGCATGCATGGGCATATTGACATATGCAATCATTCAAGAAGAATTCTTGGTATTTGAAAAAGTCACACATAGCATACATAGGCTTGCCAAGTATATGGATTAGCCTCACCCATTCACTTATGGATTTTAGACTTACCTCACCCATTCTTTAAGAGGTTCTTAGACTCAACTTTGCTCTTGGGAGTCAACCTCACTTTTGGGAGACTTTTTATTTTGTCTTAACTAATCTTAGGGGTTCTTGGCTCATTCTCACCATGGCTAAAGGTTCTTGGCCTCACCACACTCAAGCAAACCAAAGCAAATATCATAAACATCATTTGGAAATATAATGCATCATTATGGCGCCATGGAGTAAGAGCTCATGCTAGAACATTTTTCATAGCTTAAAATACACACACACACACTCAAAGGCAAGTAAAGCAAACAATCATGCATGAGAGAAGGAGGAGTGAGCTACCTTGGATGCAACCACATACTTTTTCTCTTAGATTTCCTCTCCCTTCCTCGGTCTCACACACACAAAGGTGTGGAAATGATTTCTCTTGGCCTAAACATAATTTATGGAAGCTAATTAGGTTCATGAAATTAATTCTAAGGCCACACAACTTGCTTAAACTTTAGCTTAATCTATAAACCTCTTTATGATTCTAAAAATGCACCTAATGAAGCAACACTCATCAAATAAATTCTAGGCTCCATTCTTTCCTTTCATATATGATTCTTGACTCCTTTTAAGCCTCTTGGAGTCATCACACAATTAAAATAAAGAGCCTAACTACATGTTGCTTCTTTAGGTCATATTATGGAACATATAAGGCCAATTCACTTTTTATGGTTTCTAAATTTTTTTCAAGGCCTCCACTCATCTTCACTCATCATATATGACTCAAAAATGGACTTGGAACAAATTAAAACTATCCCTAGGCACTCAAACACCCTTAGGTCAAGATTAGGAAGCTTTATGGTCTTCTTGAACTTTGCTTTATTTTCTTAATGGAGGAAGCACATGGGGAGACTTCTAGGGATCTTAGGAGCTCATTTAAACTCTCATTTAGGCATAGACATTAAGGTAACAAATCAGATTTTGCAAGGAACATATGAAACCTTAGAATTTGTATCTTGAATTTCTATAGTTATTTGTTAATTCTTTTTGCATATTCTTAATCTCTACACCCTTTTTTCTAAGAATCACCCTTGGTTCTACCTAAAAACCAAGCCCTCCTATGACTTCTTGAGAGGGACGAACCATAGGGAGAAGGGAAGCAAAGGATAGTAACCATGGAAGAAGAAATTACCTTATTTTTCCTTGTTCTCTCACTTGAATCTTGTCTTCTTTGGCCTCCTCTCTTCTAATCCGAATTTTTTCCTTAAAACAGATTTATAAACTTAATTATAATCATAGGAAATAAAGGAGAATAGAGGAGAAGAGGTTTAGAAAAAGAAAGCATGAAAACTACCAAAATTCCATACCTTCAAGCCTTGATTTCTCCTCCTCTTCCTCTTCCTCTTGTGCGCCACTCTCTTAGGGTTTCTTCTCTGGTTTGGGGCAGAAAATATGAAGCTATGTGAGTGGGAGAGTGGGGCGCCATCTATTTATAGGTGGGAGGAAGAAACACTTTTCAAAAATTCCTGTTTTACCCTTCATTTTTGGCATTTTCTTTTCTAATTCGTTTTAGCTTTTTTTTTGGGAACCTTCTTTTCCATTATAAAATTTAGATTCCCAATTTAGCAAAATGCCTTTGGAATCACTTAAATTGGAGCTAACATCTTCTCAAATGAATCCATCAAAGTTTAGGTACACTGACATTGGAAAACATTCACTAGAGAGGTTTTAACTGTCCTAGAGCTTGCCATAGTTTTCAGAGTCTCTGAAAACCCCAGAGAATTCAAAACTTTTATTTAAAAATCTCTCTTGTGTGAATTCTAAAATTTGCTCAAAATTACGAAAATGCCATTACGTTTTGTACTTTTTTGTAAGAAATTATTTCTTCATTTTAGCTCTGTTTTGCTCTCTGTTTGAGCCTAAAATTCTCATTTTTAGGAGTTTAGAATATTACTCAAATTTTTTAGGACCTTAAGTAATTCATTTAGAGGGACTTGTTTTGAAAATGCGCTCATTTTTGTCGTTTAACAAAAAATGGACATTACATTCTTCTTATGGTTTTGGTGTGTGATTTAGGATTGTTTTGAGACTTTTTTAGAGGGGAACGTTAGAATTCGAAGGAGAAGCTTGTACCAAGTGAAAGAGCTCTTGAAAATGCTAAAAAACAAGGTAAGCGTCATGGCTTTTCTTTCTTCCTTTTCCTTATTCCTTTGTGGATGATTTTTGGCCACATAGAGAACACCTAAGAGGGAGTGAATTCTGACCAAGACCAAGCATGAAACTTAGGTTTTAAAGCATGAGAAACAAGTATATGCAAAAGAAATTCCAATAAGAAGCATTAGAGAACAAGTTACTAAAACTTAGGGATTTTGTTACACCTTAATATGTATGAAGCTTCCTACTGGTAATTTTAGTTGTCTAAGAGTGTGTATGGGTTCTTAAGACACCTGGAATCCTTACATGTGCCAAGTGGACCTCTTCCTTGTGCATAGTTTCAGCCAAGACCACCATGAGTACTTAGGAAAAGTTTTAAATTTTTCTAAGGCTAGAAAGGAATTAAATGTGATGGAAGAACATCAAAGAAAGCCTTGAAATAAATTTAGAAACCTTAATTTGTGAGATGAAGGTATAGGTTCTAATTTAAGACTTAAAGAAGTAGCTTATATCTAGACTCTTGGGAATAAAATTGTGATGACTCCAAGGAGTTTAAATGGAGTTAAGAGACCTAGGTAGAAGGAGAAAATGGAGCCAAGATCATGAATTCTATTAGTTGCTTCATTAGGTCTTGTATGGAACCATAAAAAAGCCAGAGGAGAAAGTAGCCTTACATAGAGTGTGTGTGATGCTAGAGCTTGCTTCAATGATGTAATTATGTCCTATTTAATGTATTTTGGCTAAAAGAATCAACCTACACCTAGTTGCAAGTGTGTAGCTGAGAGAGGGAAAGAATAACCAAAGAGAAAAGTGTGTGAATTTTGCTTCAAGGTAGTTCTCCAACCTTTCTCACATGCATGGCTTGGATGTTTACTTGTCTTTGAGTTCTTGTCTGAATGTTTGAACTATGAAATGTATTTCTAGCCATTACTTACATGTATGGTACCATTATGTATCTTGAAAGAGGTTTATGTATGCAATATGGTTTGAATGGGTTTGGTTATGCCAAAAGTCCCTTAGCATGGGTAAGGATAAGCCAAAAGTCTTTAGGAATGGGTGAGACAAAGCTAAAAGTCTCAAAAAGAGTGAGACTAAGTCAAAAGTCTCTTGAAAGTGGGTGAGGCAAATCTAAAAGTCCCAAGGAAGTTGGGTAAGGCTAAACCAATGCCCTTGAGAGCTTATGTTTGCTATGTATAAGTTTATGTGCCAAGAAAAATTTTTATGTATGCTCACTAGTAACTTCAATGTCATACATGCATTTTTTTGACATCTATATGCATCCATTATGTATGTTTGAAAAGGTTAAGTATTGGGATTCTTTAAATCTCACTCTTCCCCCACATATGTCTAACCATGTCTAGATGAGTCAAGTGGACTAAGAAATAGAGGCCAACAACCTTGAAGACCATGACTTTGATAAAGGAATAGAAAAATAGGCTTTATAATAGCATCTTGATGTCAAGAATTGTAACCATATGTTGTATATATATGATGTAGACCTTTGAGCAAGTCTAAGTGTATGTATATATGATGTTTGTAACCATTTTGGAACTAAATAAATGAATGCATGAGTTTTTGCCACCTATATGCTATGATGTACATGTGTATAAATGCAAGTGGCAAGGTGAGAATTAGCTCCATGGTAATTTGGATCATTTGGCATACTTTTATATGTTGTAATTATACTTTTAGACTTGCTCAAGTGGTTGTGGAAAGGTAAGAAGAGCATTTGGTGTCTAATGATACCATTTTGGACTTCAAAATTGACCAAATGGTGAGTTGAACCAAAGTCTAACTAAATGGATGATTTTTTTGCATAAAATTTGGCCAAAACATAGGTCTCATCTAGAGCTTTTCATAGAGTTAAAGAGCAGTCAATTTGGAGCTCTAGAGAATTTATTATAATTTTTTAAAATTGGCCAAATTATGTAGAAATATAATGTGCATTGTTCATATGGTCAGTTTGTTTCTCTATGTCACACATGGGCCAAATGAAGTTTAATACTCATAAAATTTTGCAAACATAAACTAGACATCATAAGCTTTCTATAGCCACTGAGATCACCTCATGTGGAGCTTTGTATAACAATTTTTAAAATTGCATGATAGTACTAGTAATTTAGCTTGACCTTTGGTAGTATTCCATCAATTTTTGTGAGCTAAATGTTATTTTCTTGATTTGGAATTATTTTTAATCATGAGTTAATATGTAGATCATTCTAGAAAGCTATCATATACATGATTTTTATTTTTTTAGAATTAGTTATGAATTTTTAAAGTTATCTAAAATCTGGACATGTCAACCTGAGAGCAACTTCCATTTTTCTGGTGCATGGTTCCAAATATGTGATGCATGAGATAAATGATGATGCTTATAACTTGAATGGATATGTTATGGATAGGAAATGATGTGGATGAGTTTACATGGTCCCTAAAGCCATGAATCATGAATATGGTCTCCCACTCATGAAATTATCCATGCTTAAAGTATATGTCTCCTTACAAATGTGCTTTAATATGTATAAGATATATTGAGATAGCCTATGTGACCATTGTGTAAGTGCTAAAAGGTTAAGGTATTACATATAACATGTCAAATAAGTGCATTTGAAGGATGATTAAGCTATTAGGATTCTTTGAATCACACTTTCCTCTATATTATCTCTAACCATGTCTAGGGAAATCTCAGGAGACCAAGGATTGAGACTATCAAGCTTGAATGATGTTACTTTGACAATAATTTAGAATTATATGTTATCTAATGTCAAAGTATAGATGTATATATTATTTGTGTAATCTAAACCTTCTCATATATGTAAATGTATGAGATTATGATATATGTATCATATTCGGACCTATATGTGCAAGAATATGAATTTTTGGTATGTATGTGGCATGGAAAGTGCGTGAATAAAGCTAAGTGAGGGAGTGATTTTAAGTTCCATGATGTTTAGGACTTGATAAAATGGCCATATATTCTATAATTTATGTGTTGGATGTGCTCAAATGATCACTTGCACTATATAATCTCATCTTGGACCATTTAGTGCCACTCTGATGTCATTTTGAACCATAATCTACCCCTAAACCACAACTAGACCAAATGAACGAATTTTGGTATGAAATTTGACATACATTTAGATCTCATTAGATTTTTTCACAAAACCAAAGAACATAATTTTTGGAGCTATGTGGAATTTATTATAATTTTTTAAAGTTGGCTGAATTATGAAGATTTGTCTGTGCATTGTTCATTTGGTCAGTTCTGGTTTTCTATATATTTGAGGGGCCAAATGAACTCTAATGTACATGAAATTTTATAAGCTATAGTTGGCATTATAAGTTTTCCATAACCATTGAGATCACTCAATTTGGAGTTGTGTAACTTAAGATATGTATTTCTAAAGTTTTAGGTATGCATATGCACAAAAATCTAATAGTGATACTACTCTATTGGATTTTTATTGCCTAAACGAATTTATTTTGATCTAAAATTTTTATAGAATGTTGTTTGTGTCATGAGCTTTCCAGAAAGTTTTCATTTGCATGATTTGGAGTTCTTTAACTCAAAGTGTGAATTTTTGAAATTAGTGACAACAATATGCTTCAATGCAAAATCATGGAAATGTGATGAATTGTTGTCCATGACCTAGAACGCAAATTCTTGCTTCTTTTTATGAATTTTTTGATTGAGCAAATATATTATGGATGGATTTTGAGATTGCAACACTAAAATGATGCATTTATGCAAGATTTAAGGAATTGGGCCCATAATGTCAAAAATTTTCGTTACTAAAAGTGCTAAATATGAGTAAATTAGATGTATATGCATATTTAAGTGTAAATTATGAGCTATTACATTATGGTATAACACTATAATTGATTGGTTCAAATATCCTCTTTTTCTCAAGAATTTGGCCATGAAGACTTCCTTTCAAGAAACTAAAACTACCATTAGAAAGAGCATGAACAGGAGAAAAAAGTTTTTAACTAGCATGTAACAAAAATTTGCATGTTTACATATCTATTTGGCTTCTTTTTCCCTTCTCTCTTTTCCTTCTTCTCACGCCTCCATGGATTTGCCTTGAAGTTGAAATAAGTTGATTATAAAGGATGGAAGAGGTGGTGTGGTCATATAAGAAGAAAATGGGAGATATTTTAACAAATTTAAAATTATTGATTATGTCCTTTTTCTTAATTTCCTCTATTTGAGCTCATTTTTCATCCTTTTTGAAAACTATTTGTTCCATACTAAAATTTAGGCTCTCTGGTTTATTAAAAATATTTGCTTAGAGGATTCACGAGTTTAAAATAGTCTAAAAAAGTTCAGTCTAAAATATTAATACTTAGAAGAATAATTTATACACTATCAGAGATTTAACCATTTTGACCTTATTTGGTTAATTTACTAATCTTATTTTATCATATTATGAGTACCTTATGTTAAATCTTATGATATTTAAATCCCTAATTTTTTTTTCATTTTTTAGTTAGATTGGCCCCTTTTCCTTCTATTTTACATCTTTTGCTCTTTAGCCTTTTCTTTTCATTTCTTTTGAGCCTTTAGTCCTTCATTATTATGTCAATTAACTTCTTTATTAATGTTTAAAAATTTAGAAAATATTAAGTATGGTACAGAAAGGGTTGGCTAGGCAAGCTAATAAGAGAAGCATCAAGCTCCATATTAAGCTAAATGTTGAGTTAGTTTAGCCCTAGGAATATGGTTAATAAGTTAAGAAAAAAAAAGTTCTAGAAAAAGAGTCCTAAAAGGCCTCCAAAGAGCTAGTAATGCATAAAGCATGGGATAACATTGCATATAGCCATATGAAATGGCCTTAGCATTGATTTGAGTGTTGGTTTGATATTATAGGCCACAATGTAGCAAAGGGCCATAATGTTAATGCCTGACCGAGAAAGAGAAAGATCAGAAGAAAGGGAAGACTAGTACCTCTAGCAGTGGGTGTAAGCTTTTATTAGGTAGCATTTTCCTCCTCTTTGTCATGCTTTTAACTACTTAAGTGCCTAGTTATTTGTATGTCGTGTTTGCTTGATATTTGAATGAGTTATACGAGTTTTTACTGGCCTAGCAAGTGAAACTTTATATGATGATGGCTAAGAGAAAATGGCCAAGGAATTAAGTATAGTAGTTCTTCCTTGTGCTAAGTATCAAAGCCACTCAGAAAAGAGTTTAGTAAGCTTGGTTAAATTATAACTTCATACATACATATTTTCACATGTTTAGAAAGCACCACCTTGGGTTGTTATTACATGTTAGAGTAGCAATTTTGTTATTAAGATTATTACCAAAATCTCATCCTATGATTCCATTAACCTCATGCTAAGTAATAGCAGTAGAAGAGGCAAAGGAAAATTCATAGTGGCTTAAAGAAGGTGGTGCTTGATTTAGTGTTGCTTTAAATGCCATGTGAATGTATTTAGAGACAGTATGTATTTGATGATGATGTAACCTTAATTATAACAATTATTTGATGGACTAGTGAATGTATGAATATTCTTAGTAATGTAGTTACTTATTTATGAATTTATAAGCATACTGATATCCTATAGACTAATGAGACAAGGTTTAAGGGCTTGTTAATAATTGTAATACCTTAACCTCTTAGCTATTATACCATGATCTCATTGTCCATCTCTATGCATCTTATATGTATTGGAGCATAAGGATAAGAAACTATGCATGTCACATGAGAAAATAATGAATATTTAATTGTATATATTTGTGTTACGTAAGATTTCATTTTCTCATCTTATGCTCCGTGGACCATGTGAACTTATCCACATCATTTTCTAGTCATAATACATTCATACAAGTCATACACATCACATTTGGTCTCATTCATTTTGGGTTTAGGACTACACTTCACAAATTCCATGGTTTGCTCTCAGGTTCAATTTCCAGCTTTCTAATACAAAATTTGGAAATTCATAACTAATTCTAAAAAAAATCAAAATCTAGAAAACCATATCATTATGGAAAGCTGTGGATGTCTACTTTTGAATAAAAATAATTCCAAATCAATGTAGTAGCCTTAAGCGACCAAAAATCGATGGAACAATAACTTAGGTCAAGTTGCATGTAACACCATATATTTCTAGCTTATTTCATGATATTCACATGCTTTACATCATCAATTCTATGGAAGAGTAAGGAACAGGAATTAAAAATTAATATATTTCTTTGCATTGCATCGCATTTAAAAATTTCATTCGGTGTCCTGTGGACCATATGAGCTCATGTATCATATTCTCATATTTGATTACATGGATACAACTCATTTTCATGATCAAAAGTGGCCCACAACTCGTGAAACCCAAAGGGAAGCATAAAACTCATACTTGTATTTTCGGCCAGAATGTTACCATTTCTGTCACAAAATTTGAAAAATCATAACTAATTTTAGAAAAATCAAAATCATGCATTCTTGGCCATTTTGGAAAGCCACATATGTCTACTTCATGCTAAAAATATGTCTAGATCATAACATCTAACACAGAAGACATTTGACATTTGAAAAGGTCTAGAAGCCAGGTTGTCCACTGGTGCTGTCACAAAATTCTGCGGCAAATTTAAAAAATGTTCAATTAATTTTAAAAAAATCCAATCCATGTAAATAATACCAATCTAGAAAGGTGTGGATGTTAGCTAGAGGATAAAAATAACTCAAGACCAATTCAAGTACGCCCATATCTCAAAAATTAATTAGACAATACTTGAGCTCAGCTTGAGGGTTTGATACTGGACAGTATTTTCAAAAATTCATATATCTCTCTCTCTAGACATCCAAATGAGGTGATTTTAGTTGGCACGAGTCACTGTGAATGTATAGGTTTTCTGTATAAAATTTCATGGCAATTGGACATCATTTGAGCCCTGTGTGACATATTTCATTTTCAGACCAGATGAATAGTGCATCAGACCAAAACCAGAAAATTTGCCAACTTTGAAAATTCATCAAATATTTTGTAGACCTCCAAAAATTATGTTCTTTAACTTTCCAAAAGTCTCTCAACAAGCTCTAATTGCATGCCAAATATTAGATCAAGAATAACTCATTTGGCCGAAAAGTGACATAGGGTTCCATTATGGTCAATTTTGGCTCCATATAGGGTACCAAATTGTCCTAATGGTTTCCCTTTGGTTTTAGCACCCTTTGGGTAAGTTTAAAAGCATAATTAAGACTTGTATAAGTTGTCCAAATGGTCCCAAATCTCATGCATCTCATTTTGGCCATTTTATCCACATATATACATAATTCCATCATACCACTCATGAAGCTAATTTGCCATCATATACTCAAGTTACATTCTAATGACTACAAAACATATTCTCTTGTTCATACATGGCATAATATCATAATTACACATGGTTAAGAGGTCATAGACCATATACTTCATTGGTTTACATCATTTGACACAATTATGGCTTTAAAGAACTAAAAACTATGCATTAGGTTGTTAATCTCTCTTCTTCAAGGTGGTTGGCTTCCATTACCTTGTCCACTTAGTCCACCTAGCATGTTAGAACATTGGAGAGGAGGGGATGAGATTCAAAGAATCTCAATAGCTCATCTTCCATTCAATTATACATAATGGATGCAAACAAGTCTCATAAATGCATATATGGTTATGTGGACATGTGCAAGCATTCAAGAAACATTTTCATCCTTTGAGAAAGTCATACATAGCATACAAAGGCTTGCCAAGCAAGTAGATTAGCCTCACCTAATTTCTTGTAAATATTGGACTTGCCTCACCCATTCTTTAAGACATTCTTGGACTTAACTATGCTCTTGGGAGCCCATCATACTTTTGGGAGACTCTTTACTTTGTTTCAACCAATCTTAAGGGTTCTTGTCTCATTCTCACCTTGGCTAAGAGTTCTTGGTCTCACCACACTCAAGCAAACCTAAGCACACATCAAAAACATCATATAAGAGCATATTGTAACATCATGGCACCATGGAATTAAAGCCATGCTAGAACACTTTTCATGGCTTAAAAATACACATACATACATTCAAGACAAGCTAAGCACACATCTATGCATGAGAAAAGGTGGAGAGAGCTACCTTACACAATCACACACTTTCATTCTTGAATCAAGGCTTCCTCTTTCGACCACATACACACAAACTTGTGGAGATGGTTTCTCTTGGCCTAGACACAATTTATAGAGGCCAATTAGGTTCATGAACTTAATTCTAAGACCATACAATTTGCTAAGACACTAGGTTGGCCTATAACTTCATTATGGTCCATAATTGCACCTAATGAAGCAAAACCTCTCAAATAAATTCTAGGCTCCATTCTTTCCTTTCAAATATGATTCTTGACTCCTTTTAAGCCTATTGGAGTCATCACACAATTAAAACAAAGAACCTAACAACATGTTGCTTCTTTAGGTCATAATATGGAACCTAAAGCACCAAATCACTTCCTATGAGTTCTAAATTTTTTTCCAAAGCCTCCCTTCATATTCATTCATCATATATGACTCAAGAATGGCCTTATAAAAATTTAAAACTCTCCCTAGCTACCCTTTCCTTGCTTGGCCAAGACTATGGAGCTTTCTTTGTTTTCTCAAGGGAAGACGCATATGGGAAGTCTCTTAGGGATCTTGGGAGCTCATTTAAGCCTAGGAATTATTATCAAAATCAGATTTTACAAGGTACACACAAAACCATAGAATTTTTATCTTAAAATTTAATGATTTTTTGTTAATTCCCTTTGCATATTCTTAATCTCCACATCCTTTTTCCTTAGATTTATGCTTGGTTCTGCCAAAAAATCAGATCCTCCTATGGTTCCTAGGGTTAGGAGAAATGGATAAGGAGGAAGGATTAAGATAGCAACCATAAGAATAGAAATTACCTAGTTTCCTTACTTATTCTTGCTTGAATCTTGCTTTCTCCAAGCTTCTCTCTTCAAATCCAAAAATTCCCTTGAGTTTCTCTCTTGAATCAAATTTATAAACTCTATTTTAATCAAAGGAAACAAGGAAGAAGGAAGGAGAGGAGGTGTGGATGAAGAAAAACATGAAAATCACCATGGAAACATACCTTTAAGCTTGAATTCTTCCTTCTTCTTCTTCCTCTCTTGTGTGCCCAAAACCCTAGCTCCCTTCTCTAAAATTAGGCAGAAAATTCTAAGTCTAAATGAGAGAGAAAGTGGAGCGCCACCTATATATAGGGGTAGGAAAGTGACTTTTTCAAAAATTTCTATTTTGCTCTTCGTTCTTTGCATTTTCGTTTCTCCTTTGTTTTAGCTCCTTATTGAGAACCGTCTTTTCCATTATAAAATTTAGGTTCTCAATTTAGTAAAATGCCTTTGGAATCACTCAAATCGGAGCTAAAACCTTCTTGAACGCATCTGTCAAAGTTCAGGTGCACTGACGTTAGAAAACGTTCACCGGAGGGGATTTAACTGTCCCGGAGCTTCTTATGGCTTTCAGGGCCTCTGAGAATCTCGAAGAACTCAAAACTTTTATTTAAAAAGCCCTCCTATGTGAATTCCAAAATTTACTCAAAATTACGAAAATACCATTACGTTTCGTAGGTTTTTTGTAAGAAATTGTTTATTTATTCTAGCTCCATTTTTCTTTTCGTCTGAGTCTGGGATTCTCATTTTTAGGAGTCTAGAATGTAACACCTTACTTTCTAGCTCATACCCATCATGCCTTACATACTCATATACACATGCTAAGCATATAAGGGAGGTTATTTGCTCTACCTTATGCTTAATTTCTATGGCATTATGTATGGGTAGATTTCCACTGAAGGTCACATGGACCGGGTGAGCTCTTTCTCTACATCCTCATGCTTAATTATATTACTAAGACTCATTTCAATCCCAACAACATGCTTTAAACTCATGGAAAGCAAGAAGGGATTTGAGACATGCATTTTCGTTCTTGGCAGATTTTGCTTCATTTCTGGGCTAAGTTTGGAAATTCATAACTAAATTCAGAAAAATCGTATCTGCATGATCTCAGTCATCCTAGAAAGCTTAAGATGTCTGATTCATGCTAAAAATAAGTAGAAGTCTCAATATCTCACATATCCTGACTTTGACATCAAAATCGTTCACTGGTCAGAGGGGGCTCCTTTGCTGTCACAGTTTACTGATATGGACTTTGAAACTGTCTAACTAATTCCACAAAAATCCAATGCTTGCAAACGATATCTCTATGGAAACATGTGGACGTTAGCTAGAGGATAAAAATATCTTCAGATCAGTTCATCAAGCCAAACTCCCGGATACCGATGAAACAGTACTTCGGGTCTGGTTGGGTGTCTGATTCTGGGCAGGAACTTCGAAATTGCATAACTTCCTCTCTAGACCTCTAAATGAGGTGCTTCTAGTTCCTACAAGTCACTGTGACCATCTAGTTTCTGTGTATAAAATTTCGTAGCCATTGGACTACGTTTGGCCCTCGGATGACACAATTACTAAACTGACCAAATGAACAGTGTTTTCTTAAATCCGAATTTCTGATGTCAACTTTGAAAATCATAGAAAATGCTATAGACCTCCAAATGACATGAACTATAGCTTCTCAAAAAGCTCTACACATGATCTAGTTACATGTCAAATTTCATAGCAAGAAGAGGTCATATGGTTACCTCTTGACATCATATGCAAAAAGCCACTTTCTTGGCTAAAAATAGGGCTCATGGGATCCAATCTTGGTTCTTCTACCTCTATGACTCCTTAAGCACATGAGAAAGCATCTATAAGGGTCATCAATCATGGCTCAAGTGTCTAACAACTTAGATTGGATAAACTCACTACCCCATGCCCACTTATGCACCCATATAGCCTATACTAACATTGAGCATTTCATATGCAAAGCTTGCTTCTTTAACCAAAATAGGCCTCATTCTCATACATTCATCATACATACATTAACTT
>JAIUCV010001274.1:0-128344 GCA_026724425.1 Erythrophleum ivorense
TTCCTCAATGGACATACTCTACTCTATTTTATACTATTAGCACGACCCATGGGCTAGTAGATTTTGCTCAAGAATACCTAAGGAAAAGTAACCTTTGTCGCATCCCTAGCTTATTCATCATTATTGTACCATGAGAAGAACAACCTTTGTCTTAATCCAAGCTTAATCATTATAGAACCATAGGTAGAGTAACCTTTGTCTCAAACCTGAGTTCATACATCATAAGCAATTAAATGAGCATAGCTATCATATAAAATCATAACAATCCTAAATCTGAGTTAATATATCAAGAAAGATATATAACTACTTGTATAAGCAAGTCAACAATTTCAACAGTGAATTCTCAATACTCAAGCAATCCAACAGGGCCTATTCTTAAACAAATAAACTCATTCATATCAATTACTACTCTTTCATCATTCTTAATCAACAAAGGCACAATTTTCCTAATCACATACACATACCTAATTTGATCAAAGACTTAAACTTCCAATTCTTAGGACTACCCAAATTTTCTACTCAATCTCATCAAATTGGCCAAATGTAAGAAACACAATACTCAATCTTAACTCTCATTAAAATTCCAAATTTACAAATTAGGATAAGGGAATTTCTCTTATCAATTAAGACTTAGTTTCCAACAAGTAGAATTTCAAGCTTTAAAACTCACTTTCTCACTTCTTCTTCATGGCACCTTCTTCTGCCATTTTTTCACCTAGCATAGGTGGATAACATGGGCTTCCTTCGCAACTGTTTATGGTTGCCATTGAAAGTGAAACCTTTTATGGTAACTTTTAAAAGTTGCCACAAAAAGTATATAATATTTGCCATCCAATGGGAACTCAAAGAAGTTGCCATTGAAATTCTATTTTTAGTGGCAACTTTTTGTGTGATTAAGAATTTCACCATTGAAAGTCCTACAACATCTTATAGTGAAGTTATCAATGAGATTTTTTTCTCCCTTCATTATGATTTCTATAGTTTTCTAAAACAAGAAAAGTTTAAGATATAATTTAGCTTAACTTCAGGTGAAGTAATTTATTCAAAATGTTATAATCCTAACAAAAGATGAGAATTTTATTATGGAGCAATTGGCTATTCGATAAGAAAGTTGTGAATAAATATAAAACATGAGAAGAATATCTTATTTGACCATAGGATTCCTCATGGCTAAAAATGGTTTGTTAGTTAAGATGAACTGTTGGAGTATTTCATATTAATTATTTTATTGAATTATGTTGTCATTCTTGCTCTATTTATCTATCTTGTTGAAGTTCAAATTTAGTGACATTAGTTTTTGTGATTGCTTTTTATTTAAACTTACTTCGTCAAAGCAATAGACACTTAATTTTTCACTCATTTTTTATGCATTCTTTTATTTTATTCCTCAATAACTTGTGCCAACACCTTTTTCTTTTTTTGAATATGTTGTTTCAGGGATTCAATATTATATAGCCAAATAAAAGAAAATCATACGGTCTTTTTTATATTTATTTAATGAAATCTCAAATCCACTTGAATAAGGACAGTTATAGGATGATACAAATGGAAGCTACCCAAGGGCAAAAATACATATGACGCCCCACAAACTAAGCCCCAACTAGCCCGGCGGAATTTCCAACCCCCCCCCCCCCCCCCAAAAAAAAAGACACTCAAGATGTATATAGATCTATTTTCATTTGCAATAATCTCGCACAACATTTAGAAATAGCTGAACAATTTATAAAATTAATATTTGTGAATTGCATGATTCTTCTATATCTTTTATCAATAGAAATAAAAGGAAAATAAGTAAAACTTAAGGCTTAAGGCATGCACGTAGACCAGAGAGTATACTTCAAAACGACCCTTCTAATATATTAATGGGTAAATTATGCTAATTTCCCTTAAGTTTAGTTAAATTACATTTAATATTTTTATTTCAAAAATTATGTTTGTCTCTCCTAATATATATATATATATATATAGAAAACCTCTCCCCTTCAATTTATATTTCATTGAAAAAGTTAATTTTTTGCGTTATATAAAATTATAATTTTATTTTTAATATGATAATAAAGATAATTAATTAAGTTGATGTTGAAATTTAACTTGAGATTATGATTTTATTTTTGATATGATAATAAAAATAGTACGTTAAGTAATTAATTTTTTTAAGAAGAAATTTATATTTTATAAAAAGTTAATTTCATTGATAAAAAGTAAATTAAAAGAAAATTAGATATAATTTTTTAAACAAAGAGGTACTAAGTATAATTTAACTAAATTTCAAGAAAAATTAATATAATTTATTCTAACATAGTCCTTGGACATATGAACGTAGGAAACGTGAGGATGGCGCAAACGTGTATATATGGACTAGACTGAGAGACGAAGTCCAAGTCTTTCCTCCAAACCATAGCTGTAAAAATCTACAAATACTATAAACTAATCAAATTCCTTGAAACCATTTCTTATTTGAATGATGCTCCCATATACAACCCATTATTCTCAATCTCCTGCCCTACTCTTCAAACTCCTTCATCATGCTCTTCTATTCCTCGTCTCTCTGTCCCCATGGCCAAAACACTCAATAAAACCCAAAAATCCAAACCCAAGTCCTCTTTCTTTTTCTGTTGCCTTGGATCTTTTTCCCATGAAACTTCCATGGAATCTAATCATAACCCCGAACAAAAGATTCGCTGGTTTTCATGGCGAAGGATTCGAAAGAAGAGGGTGCCGCTCGATGCCTCTTTGTCTGATCATAAACGCAGTCTAGATCAAGTTCATTCATCGAAGTGGAGGTGGAAGTCGAAGTCAAAGTCAAACCCCCAAGAACCTTCCCTGATAAAATCTCAAACTCCAGCAACCAATCTCGCACTGCCATGTCAGACGCCGCCGGTGGTCCATGTCCCACCCAATCAGACACCTCCACAGGTATGTTGGTTCATTTGCAAATACAAACTTATGACACCTAACCTCCGATGCTTCGAAGAGTCTTATATATCTCTATTCGAGGTATCGGGATGTTTTATATTTTGCAAGGAAATGTTCCACCTTGGAGAAAGATTAAAAAAAAGATAGTGAAAAATAAGGAGTCTTATAACATATTTTTACTTTTCTTGTATTACTTACTCTTATACGGCACATAATATAATATTGCAGAAGGTTTAGGAATTTGTTTCACATTTTCATTAATTAAATAAATATGATATGATATTTTATATTATATGTTTTATTGTCTTGTGATATTCTATTTTGTATTATGTCCATGTTATATTAAGTATCGATATTAAATTTGAAAGTTCAGTTCAAGTTAACGCTGGCTTGGATTCCATTTTCTCTTCCTTTCATTTTTAGACAAGGCACAGACAAAGACCACAGCAAAACCACGCTAGTAACAACCTAGAAAATCGTAATCGTTCGCATCACGTGGCTTCTTCTGAAGAGGACACGTCAACCTCGGCCATGTCATACTCAGTCTCTATGCCTGCTTCGAAACGTCAGGTAAGACGCCTGTCGTCCCAGTCAATGCAACCTCAAACGACATTGAACCAGCCCGTGCAGTGGGAAAACGCAAAGACATACGACGCAGCGTTTGGTATGTCTGCTGTCCTCTTGACTTTGGTTATAATGATAGTGTGGGGTCGTTTATGTGCTATTTTCTGCACATCCGCGTGGCTGTATATCTTCCCCCGTTTTCGAACGACCAATGAAAACGAGATAGAGAAATTGAACACGGATTCAAAGGACTTGGATTTGGATTCGAAGGTTTACAAGAAGAAAGTGATATTGGAGGGACTTCTTGAGAGAAACCACAGGGGTACGTTATGAAAATTCATCTAATTAAGTCGGTCCTTTGGTATTGCCGTTTGATAGCGGCTGTTCGGCGTTGTCTATAATGTGAATAGAATAGTCAATCTTCTAGTAGCCAGTGGCGTCTTCACCACATTTTTCTCTCCTTTAATAGGCAGTTGGGTGGGTGTCACGTGATGTTGATGTCAAGCACGTTCATCATGGTAAGAAATGATATTTTGTTGATTATACACGAAAAAAAAGACAGAGACATTTTTATTTATCAATTAATTATTCATTTTTTTCTGGCCAAGAAAACTCTTTCATTTTTATTTCATGACATTATCATCATAGATATCATATAAAAAAATCCAAAGTCAATGAACCTCACATAGACGGCTAATTTTGGTCATATATATGACAAATAATAGGCATTCAAACATGTTGTACATATTTTCTAATAAAATCATTTGAATACCATAAAAATTAATCATACGCGCTCAAAATGCGATAAGGGGTGTGATACTCTCAAGTTATTTTGTTTTAATTATCTTTTTAATTATAGTTTCTTATTTCGTTTATCACTTGTTTATTTGTAATTGTTATGTATTTTTTGAATTAAGTTAATAATAAATTTAATTTGACAATACTCTTATATACCAATATAATTTACTTTAAATATTTAACTATTAATTTAATTCCATTTTTCTTATTTAGATAATTTATTTTTAATTATTTCTTTTTTGTTTATCTAATTGTACTTATAAATGATTTTATTTTGCTATTTATCTTTCAATAAATTTAGTAATATATTTATATTAATCTATAAACTTTTTGCCAACATAATTAATGAGGTGGGGTAATATAAATGCGAGGTCTTTTCTTAAACTTTTTCATGGGTTACCAGAGGCTTTTCAAATAACTTTTGACATGCATGTTAAATTTTTCCTGAATATATGTGTATTTTTTTTCTTCTTCTTGGTATCCCTTAGCACCAAAAAACAGAAAAATATTTTTAGTAACGATTAAAAAAAGTCATTGCTAAAAATTCACTTTAATGGCTAGAAACTTAGGTTGTCACTAAAAACTATTGCTAAATATCATTCTATATTTTAGCAAACACATTTAATGGCAACAAAGAAAAGATTGCCACTCAAAATAACTTTCAATGGCGACTTTTTGTTATCACTAAAATTTTTGTAAATATTTTTTATGTCAAAATTTTTAGTAGCAATTCAATATCACTACTATAAATCACTTTTAGTGGCGAGATCCATATATTGTCACTAAATGTTCCTTTTAGTGGCAACCCATAGCGGACCACTAAAAGCTTTGCATATATATGTGTGTGTATATATCTACAAATTTACAAATTACTTTTAATGGCCACATGCATATGTTGGAACTAAAGATCATTTTTAGTGGTGACTCAAGGTAGAGCATATATATATATATATATATGTTTTTGCAAAATTAACCAAAAAAGAGCACTTTTAATGGCCACATGCAGATGTCGCCACTAAAAGTTTTACATTTTTATTTGGGCAAATTTACACCCAATAAAATCACCTTATTGGGTGGCCATTAAAAATTTTGCATATTTTTTCTTGAGAAAGAAAAAAGTTTACACAAAAAATCACTTTTAATAGCGACTTTAGTCACTTTTAGTGGTGACCAAATATTGCCACCAAAATTTTGAATATTTTTTTCTAAGGGAAAAAAATTTGCACCAAAAATCAATATACATCACCACTAAAACTTTTGCATATTTTTTGCATATATAAAAACATATAAATAATATATAATATAAATATATTCTTATTGCTAATAAATTTTAAATATTTATCATAGATTTTATTTTTCTTAAAAAATTGAGAAGTACTAATAAATTATTTTCATAAACAAAAGAATTATATATATATATATATTTAATAAACACTCTCCTTCAATATTTCACATAGTCCTTTGCATAGTGTGACCTCACCATAATGATTGCCTCTTTCACAATGATGAACACAAAAGATTCTAGAAAGATCTTGCCTCCTTAAAACTACCCTTATTAGGTCATGTTCTCTTGAAGGCAAAAGTTGAGCTTTCTCACCTCTATGCCTTTATTTTTTTAATAAGAATATATTTAAGATATTTTAAAAATACATTTTTCTATAAATTTCCAACAACCCACTTTAATTAAAAATAAAAGAAAAACTAAATAAATAATTCTATTGTACAACATTTATTAAAATTTTAATAATTATCTCATAAAAATCAACATTAATTTAATTTAAATAATCTCAAAGGAATATTTATCATATAAACTATTTTTTTATTTTAATAATTGTTGGTAGTTTCTTTTTAATTATTTTTAGTCTAGTTTTATGAATGATCTAATCATTAATAAAAAATTAAAAATAGACCAAATAGATAAATCTATTATAATTATTTAATTTCTAATAAAAATGATAATTATGAAGTAAATTTATACTATATTTATTAATATTTTAATAATTATCTCATAAAAATTAATATTAATGCAGTTTAAATGATCTTAAAAAATATATTTATCACTTAAATTATTTTTTATTTATATATGAATTATTGATAGTGTCAATTTATTTATTCTTTATCTAATTTTATGAATTATCTAATCATTAATAAAAAATCAAAAATAGATTGAACAAATAATTTTATTGTGATAACCCAAGCTTTTAAAAGGAGTAAAAGTCTAAATATAATGCTAAAACCTATTGGCCCCAAAAACACCTAAGTGCCTAACCCATCTACCTCATTATAACTCCCCAAAAATAATTAATAGTGATTTTTTGGATTATAAAATTATTAAGAGGGATTTAAGGAAAAATTATGAGCAGATAGAAATCTTGAGGAAAATGGTAAATTTGAGTATCCTAACATAATAATTATTAATTGGATCATTTAAGATTTGGGCCAATAATTAATTTATATGTGCCAAGAACATTATTAGAAGCCCAATGTTATTCCTATTAAAGGCCTAACTTCATCTTAATATGACTCAACTTTATTTTTATGGAAGCCCAACCCATTTTGAACTCAATTAACCAATATAGCCTGGCCCGACTTGTTAAGCATTAGCTCACTTGGAACGTAGGGCCCATTAGACCAGTCCACTTACAGTAAAACCCTAAATAGCCTATTTGCATTTCATTTGGATGCTGAAAACATAAGGTTCTATGGAATAAGAGAGGAAATTTGCACATATGAGAAGGGTGCTAAGGTTCCTCACCTTCTAGGCTTTAATTTGTAAGTTTAAAGGGAAATTTAGCTAAGGTGAGTTATACATAAGTTAATCCTCTCTTCTTTCTCTACATTTTGGTCTAATTGGTTTATTATTTGGGGAATTTTCATCTCTTTTTAATAGAAAATCTAGTGTTTGGATGATTATTGTAAGATTTTCAGAGTTAGAAGTTAAAAGGATGATTAGGTAAGTATTTTCCTTCTTGTTTATGTATTATTTTGCTAGAGAATGTCCCCAAGGATTGATTTGCATCATGGGTTCTACTATAGTATGAAAATACAAGGAGATGGGAGTGAAACACTATAGTTTCTAGGCTTGATGACTCAAATCCAAATTTTGGAACTCATTAAGAGGAATGGGTGAGTGCCTCCTACCATTTTGTGATGTGTGAATGTTGAAATTTTATCATTTAAATTGATTTTTGGTGCATGGCTTTTGCATGTGTGAAATAGAGATGTTAGGAGTGACTTATTGTAGATTCTTAGTATTTTGACCTTAAATTAGTGCTATGAATCCTTTGGGAACTTAGGTGAGCAATTCTTAATAGATTCTTGATGAACTTGATCAATGGATAGGAAATTCCTTGCTAATGATAGTTAAATGATGATGACTATACTTATTTTAAGCTTGGTGTGCATTTTGATTTTAATGGTAGCTAAAGGAAGAGTAATTGGGCTTCATTGAGGTAACCAAGATTAATTTCTTAATTTTATGTATATGCTCATTTTAATCTAATACTTATTGTACATGTATGATTTTGAATGCTAAATGAATGGTTAACTATCTATTATATTGTGATTGGACTTTGTGGGTCCATGGTGGAGCTGTGGTGCAGTTGCCACCAGTGCATCATACTCCGATCAGGCACTGGATAGTGATTAGACCCCTGAATGCACTGAGCTCAAGTTGTGCTCGTTGGAAGAGTTGGTGCTGTGGATGGGTCTCTCTCGGTGTTATTGGTCATTAACATGTTATATGTGATTACTAGTATGATATAACAGTCACTGGTAGTTTAACTATTTTATTTGCTAATTGAATTAATAATTTTGGTATCTGATGAGATGAAAATGTATTATGTTGATTAATCTGTACATATATATGGAATTTGCCTCTTGTTATTGAGATTGTAAATCTCACCCCAATTGCAAGCTAACATTTTCAGGGACCAAACCTCTTAGTAGCAAGGAGAAGTTAATGGAAGCCTATTGGGATGGTTTAGTAGTATATAGGCTTGAATCCTTATTTGAATGGGTTTGTGTAGCATGTATTCTAGCATTGTTACTTGTGTTGTATGATTGCCACTTTGCATCATGTATTGCCAAGTATAAAAACTTATTTTATAGTATGAGACATTATAAAATTGGTACTTTTGATTGTATCTGGATGATTATGAATGAATACCCTGACATTGGATGACCTTTAAACAATTAGTATTATAAAATTGATGTTTGAGCTATTGGTATAAAAGATTTGGAGGTTCAAACTAGTTAAAATGTGTTCTCTACATCTGCTTAAGGTGTTTAAAGGAATTTAGAAGCCATCCTTTGGTTTTTGAGTTGTCACTTGAAAGTTTTAGAAGTCTCTTTGTTTTTGTTGTCATTATAGTCATTTTGCTATCATATAAGGTGTAAAGTGGACATAAACACTAGCCAATTGTGTTTATGAGTTTAGTTATGGTTTAAGAGCTTTAAGGAACATGGTTAGGTTGTTTTAGTCATGTTAGTTGTAAGTCAATCCATTACCTGTGCATACCTTGACCCATTTTACTATCATGAGGAGTCATTGGGTGATTTTGTAGATATTGCATAATCATATGTTGCATCTAAGGTTGTTATGGGGTTTTGGTGATAGGACATACTTATTTGGTTCATTGACACTTGTTCAAAGTGATCTAAGGACAATTAGTAGGAAAAATACATTTCTAAAATTGTCACTTGTGGCTTCATGTACCTTTGCTATTTATAATTGAGGTTAGAATGATTAGATTAGCTTTTAATCTTTAAGTTAGGTAAGACAATTGGATGGAGATTTTAGGAATGTAAACTCTTTAATAACCTTGCCTTTTAGCCATTAAAAGACACTAGGATTGACCTTAAAGTGGTAACAAGTTGTTAGTTCATTTCTTTAAATGTTTAAGTGCGATATGTTTTCAAGTCATGGCCAAGTTTTCCCAAGTCACAGCCAAAATGAGCTAATAGTGTTCCAGTAGCAATTTTGGCTATGGCACACAAATTTTTGGCCGTAGCACAAGCACTTCACTATGACAAAATATTTTGGCCACGATGTAAAATCGTCCAAAGGCTAATTTAGCCGTAGTGCAAGCAGTTGGTCGTGGTGTAAATATTTTTGGCTGTGGCACAAACCATGTCTGTATTGAAATTTGATCCAAACCCAAGTTTAGCCACAGTATAAATACTTCAAGTTGTGGTGCAAGTGTAGAAATTAGCTTTTAGAAGTTCTAAAGGCAAAGTTAACTGCAGCACAACCATTCTAAGTCGTAACCTAAGTCTTGAAAGCCCTAATTTAATTATAAATCCTTACTTTTACTATGGTAGTGATGAGTAATGACTTTTAGTCCAATATATATAATTTTCTAAGCTTCTTATAAGTATTTTGGTTGAGAAAAAATTGTTAATAAGAGTTTTGAATAATTAGAAAAAAATAATCCCATCGAACAACTTGATAGTGAATATGGATTACTTAAAAGTTTAAATTTTTTTGTATTTTCACCTACTGCTAGCTCATTAATCGAATTAGACCTTAAGTGCACTTGATTAAGAGCACAATTATGCTTAATTAACTTTATTACTAGTTAGGGTTGTTACACTCATTCCCTTACATGGATGTTCAATGCATTAAGGAGGGAGAGATCATGTTATGAGAGAGTGAAGGCTTCCATTGATGGTTTTCCAAGCTTGCATATAGGGGATGGAGTAAGAATTGCCCAAGTTGAGTCATATGAAAGTTAATCTTATAATAACCTTTAAAAGAAATAGAATAGAATGAAATAAAATAATAAAATATAACGAGAACTTGGTCATTAATCTAGATTAAAAGAATTAATTTGCACTTAAGAAGATTTAACTAAGAAAAGTAATGTATTCAATCTAATTTAAATTAGATTATGAGCATATTTAGGTTAAATAAATTTAGAAGAATTAATCTAAGTTGTTGGATGAATAATAATATTCTAAGAAATACTTGTGTAACACCTTAAATTTTAACTTATAATAAAATTTCTAATAGTTAAAAATTTAAGTGGGGAATTAAAAAAAAATAATGTCTATTAATATAAAATAAATTACTCAAAGTAGAAAATAATGAGTAGTTAATTTTAAATAAATTTTTCAATTTGTCTTGGGGTTATTAAAATAATATTTACTAGTTGAATGTTGAATTAGAAAAATAAAAATGATAAAGGATGAATGTTGAAAATCTAATTTTGTTTTCAATATTAAAAATTCAACAAAGTCTTATATCAAATTATTAAAATAATATATACTAAATAGTTAAATTAATTATTATTAGAATTATTATTTATATTCTGATAAAAAAGAATTATTATTTATATTAAATTAAACACTTGAGTTCCTACAATTTATCACTCCAAAACTCATTTGGCACCTCACAAGTTCACAAACCTTGACCCTTTTCTCTTTTTCATTTTCCCTTTGACATATTCAAATTCACTGCATCGAAGGGCAATGGAAAGCCATAAAGCCACTACACCAACTAGCCTAAACTATCTTTAAGAACGAACCAGCATTACAGCATTAGCCTCCATTAGATGGCAAGGTCATTTGTAATAATTGGATATATGATGGATATAAATTTCAAAATAATAATAATAATAATAATAATAATAATAATACTAATTGATGAGTCAAGTAAATTTTAAGGTATTGAAAAATATCTTTTGAGAATTAAGTTTAGATTGTAAATTGTACCAAATTTTCCACTACATATGATAATCCTAGAAATTTGGTAAGTTGGAGGAAAAAGAAGAATAAAGATGTCATTAATTAAATTAACCCAAAATAGAACACAAGATTAATTCTAATTAAAGGAGGAGTTAGATTGAAGCCTTAGCGACAGTTCAAGTGGTTTGTAAGCATGTGTTCTATACTTGGCAAGGCCAATTATTTTTTTTTCATCATTTCTCTTACTTTCTTCCTCAAACTTACCAACTTGCCACTCTAAAAGAAAAAAAAAATATGACCTACGTCTTTGGACTAACAAAAAGGCCAAAATCATTTTTCTTTCCTTTTTTTTCTCATCACTCATCTCCTTCTCTTTCTCTCTCACTAAAAAAAAAAATCTATAGCCATCCTCCATTTTGCTGCACGTTGTTCATCTTTTTGGTTGTCATTTCTATCCAAGACTGAAACTCCATTATTTATGCTCATCTAGCCACCTTGAGAACCTTGCCCAAGATGCTTGATCCTTCTTTTTTATGCTTTGTTGTTCAATCGTGGGGGTGCAAGTAAAGCTTGATTTTTGACCAATAATCTTGAGTTTAGCCCTAATATCTTTATGTTAATAGTCTACCAGACCTAGGAAGTCTCTAGTCTCTAAGATGAAAACTATTTGAAACTGTATTGGTCTCTAAAACTAAAATGATTTGTAAAAACTATCCTAGGTTATCATCTTCTAAGAGAACTGTCATATTATAACTGGGGGCTCTCTGTAACTCTGTGGGATCTACTATGACCTCTTAAAGCCTTACTAAGATCTACTACAACCGCTATACTATGCTAGGATCTACTGCAATTCATCTCTAAAAGGTTTTAGAGCCTAAGATCACTGTATCTTTAAATAACATGCATGCTCACTAAGTCTAGCCACTATTAGTCATAATCTCTAAGGCTAAACTCAAGTAATACTTAGGAGTATTTTGGCTTTTACTTATTACTCCCAATGGGATCATTAAGTTTCTACTTCTAGCATTTTCATCATGCTTTCTTTCTTGACTCTTACTAGATTGCATTACTTTACTTTCTTTGATTGATATGCAAACTAGACTTACACTTTACATATCTTCATTTTGTCTTTTTTCTTTTATCCTGCAATTTCTAACTATGCCCATGTTCTTTGTAACAACCCTAACTTCTAATCATAGTAATTATGATTAAATACATGATTAATGATTAATGATTAAGGTTTAGGGTCATTACAATTAAATACATTGTGAAAATATAGAGAAATTTGAACCTCGATAATATTAGGGTCATTAACTACACAACCACAAATGTGAGGATGCATAAGAGAAATTGTACTATCATGAGGGATTTGTGATTCACCCATCCATCAATTCCAATGCACAAAAACCTTCTACAAGTGTTTCTACATCATTCCCTAGCATTACCATCGGAGAAACTGAGGTTTCTAAACTAAAGGTATGGGCTTGGAAACCTTTACCACGACTTGAAACTCTCCCGCCGCGGCTAAGTTAGTTACTAGAGCTCAAAAACTACGTTTTTCACTTTGTGCCGTGGCCCCAACCTTTCGTGTCATGGCTAAGTTACTCTCAGGAATCTTATTGGGCAATTCATGTGAATCTATCGTCATGGCAAGTTAGACCCTAGTCGTAGTAAGCCTACATGGCGCCGCAACAAAAATGCCTCCTGGAGCTACTGTTCGAACTCTTATAATTCTCGCCTTGGTGGAATACACTTGCACCATGGCAAGACTAGCAACTAGACACTCCTTACCCAATTTCCTCGACTTGAGCCGTGGCAGGACATGTTGCGCCATGGCGAGTTTACTCTCTATCACCCTTCCTGGGTAACATTTTCACTTTAAGCCGCGGTGAGATTCCTTGTACCGCAACTCCCCTCGCCTCTGTCAAATTCTTGGCCGCAACGAGACCTTCCTGGCCGCGGCGTAACCCCCTCCTGCAACTACATCTTCCAAATTTCATCATATGCACTCTAATTCTATCCCTATAGACACTCTAGGACCACTCTACCTCAATTTATGGGACTCTAATAGTTTTCATTCACCTAATTTACTCAACTTATCTCTCATTACTAGTTCAAAACTTAAGTGTTAATTTCTACTCCTTCAACTACCCTATATTAGCAAGTTCATAGAGTAATAACAGCAAGAATTCATAAACTAGTAACAATTATCATTCAAATACATATTCCATCAAAGATTTCATGCATCATTAATTCCAGTCTACATCCAATGTATCGCATAATTACATTTTCCAATTAATACATCATATCATAGGTTCAATAAGGTTCATAACAGATGTTATAAGTTCATACATTCAATACCAAGCTAAAATGAGGCCTAACTGCTAAATAGATACATTCTAAGTAATCAAAATACAAACACCTACATTTGGCAATATGATTACATGATGATATTATATAGAAGAATAACAAATTTTCATCTACTCTACTTAGATCAGCCTAAGTGTACCTTCTCCATACATGGCTTGAGCTCATAGATTTTCATCCACTTGCTTCCTTTTATCCTTTACCCGAAGGGCCTTCACCTGAAAGTATGATCCCATGAAATGGGGTGAAATGCAAATCTCAATAACCAAGGCAAATTCCATTCATATATTTTAGTTTAATTAACATATATGCATAATTTTATATAAGTATCAAAAAATATACCGGCCATATTAGTAAATGAAATAATTAGGCTATCTATGATTACTATCCCATACTAACAATCACAATTCAACATGTTAAAGGCCAATAACACCGAGAGAGGCCCATCCACGACACCTACTCCCTAATAAGCATAACCAGGGCTTAGTCCATCTGGGGTCTGATCACAACTCGGTGCCCAATCGAAGCATATGCACGGGTGGCAGTCACACCACAGCTCCACCATGGACTCATAAGGTCCAATCACATATAACAAATAGCCAACCAATTCATTTAGCATCAAAATCATAAGCAAGCAATAGATACAAAATTAAAATAGTCATATGCATGGAATTAGTATGAACCCTGGTTACCTCACTTGTAGACAAGTTAGGAAGTTAACAGCAGTACCAAAATCCTCCTATAATCACAATATCAGAAAATTTTCACTTTATATCAGTCCATCACTATCCCATTTATCATTTATGGTAATAACCCAATGCTCAAAGAATTAAATTACCAATAGTTACTTAAGGGACACCTACCTAATCACCTCTAATTTCGGGTTTTGCCTTCCTAGACCAGAAACATCAAAATATCACTTCAAACCCTCAAAAAATTCGCACAAAATTAAGGCCCATACTATAATTCTACTATGGGGGTCTTAAACTAGTAGAAAATACTTCAAAATGAAGAGTTTATATTTACCTAATAACACCTTTAGTCCCAACTTACGAAATTTCACCAAGAAAGTCCCAAAAAATCACATTTCAGATTTTAGGTATGGTGAAAATGCTCCAAATGAAAAGCTAATCGGGCCAAAATGAAGAGAAAGAGAAGGGGATTAAGTTATATAATAAGTACCTTGGCTGATTCTTGCTCTAGAAGAGGAAAATGGTGGAAATGTTTGAAGAATCTTAGCCTCCCCTTTAGATCTCCGAATTTCCCTTTTGTTTCTTATGTTTCTACAGAATGGGTGTGGCCAAACTGGTTTTTAGGGTTTTAAGTTGGGTTCTAAATGGGTTATGGGTTAACCCATTAGCCCAATGACCTATTGGTCTCCCACTAGTTGTTGGGCTGAAATTGTAATTTATTAGACTAACTTCAACAATTCAGACCTTTAGTTAGGTTGGGTCAAGTTTTCAAGAGCTCATTTAGTTGAGGTCTACATAAGGGATATTGGGCCAATTACAAGAGTTCATGTAAGTTGGGTCTTCGGCCTGTATCTCACTAAATTAGATTAGGCTATCATTAGGTGCTCTCTCTTGGGCCAAGTCTCACATTTAAAAGATTGGGTTTGCACCTAAAATCATTGGGCCTCTTTTAGTCTTTAACCATGGCTTATTTAATTTTAATTTAGGCCTAAATGAGGTTTATAACCCAATTAAATCTTAAACTCATATTAATAATTTATCTTTCTAAAATTTTTATTCACATAACTTACCCAATTAGTTTATATTAATCATTCTTAATTAACCCAAATCTATGACTAACACCATAATTAATTTTGGAGTGTTACATTCTCCCCTCCTTTTAGAAATTTTATCCTCAAAATTAGACTTACCTTACTCAAATAATGTAGGATAATCCTTCCTCATTGCTTCCTCTGTCTCCCAAGTTGCTTCATCTAGAGTTAGTCCCTTCCATACCACCTTTACTAGGAAGATGTCCTTATTACGCAGCTGTTTGACTTTTAAGTCCACAATCCTTTCTGGCTCAACCACATAAGACAAATCATCTTGTAAATGCACATTCTCATGCTCAATGACATGTAAAGGGTCCAGGTGATACTTTTTCAATTGGGACACATGGAACACATCATGTAATCTGGCCAAGTTTAGAGGTAAAGCAACTCTATAGGTCATAAGTCCTATCCTTTTAAGGATTTGGAGAAGACCAAGATAACAAGGACTGAGCTTTATTGTCCTGATAGACCGTCGTACACCTGTCACTGGAGTAGCCTAAAGGAATACATGGTCTCTTACCTCAAATTCTAAGGTTCTCCTTCTCTTATCTGCATAACTCTTTTACCTACTTTAGGCAATCAACAACTTCTTTTCGATGAGTTCTATTTGACGAGTAGTTTGGTCCACTATGTCTAGACCTAAGAGATTCCTCTGACTAAGTTTTACCCAACATAAGGGTGATCGGCACTTCCTCCCATAAAGTGCCTCAAATAGTGTCATTTGGATACTAGAATGGTAACTATTATTATAAACAAATTCAGCTAAAGGCAAGTACACATCCCAACTCCCCTTTAACTCCAGCACACTAGCCCTAAGCATGTCCTTAAGGGTTTGAATGGTCTTCTCAGTCTGTCCATCAGACTGAGGATGATAGGTGGTGGTAAATTTAAGACTAATGCTTAAAATTTCTTGTAGAGACCGCCAAAATTTTGATGTGAATCTCGGGTCTCTATCTGACACAATGCTATTAGGGACACCATGTAATCTCACAATCTCACGAACATATAATTAGTTTAGTATATCTAGAGGATAAGTGGCTTTAATAGGTAAAAAGTGGGCAGACTTCGTCAATCTATCCACAATCACCTAAATAGAATCATAACCCAAGGATGTTCTAGGCAAATCCATCACAAAATCCATAGATATACTGTCCCATTTTCATTTTGGAATTTCTAAAGAGTGTAACAAACCTGCGGGTCTTTGGTATTCAATTTTAACTCTCTGACAAACTAGACATCTAGCAACAAACTCTGCTATGTCCGACTTCATCCCAGGCCACCAAAAGCTTTTTTTAAGATCCCTATACATCTTAGTGGTGCCTGGATGAATGGTGTACCTATTCTTATTAGCTTCTGACAACACTGTATTCCTCAACTCTTCATCCTTAGGTATGCACACTCTACCCTAGTACCTCACCAAGCCATCTTCTGATAGGTCAAAATCTTTGACGTCACTATTCCCTAGTTGCTCTCTAATTCCTCCCCAGTATTTATCTAGCTCTTGGGCCTTTTTAATCTTCTTCCTAAGGTCATTTTCTATCCTCAATTCTCCCAGAAGAAGGCTACTAGGATTTATTGAAATTGATAGATTCAAGTCTCTTAACTCTTCAATCAACCTTTGCTCCCTAAGCATCATCATTGCCATGTGAATAGATTTCTTCCTAAGCATCATCATTGCCATGTGAATAGATTTCTTACTCAAGGCATTCCATCCATAGAGATAGTCCTTAAGGAATTCCATCCACCTTCTTTACCTCATGTTTAACTCCTTCTGATCAAATAGATACTTCAAACTCTTGTAGTCACTATACACCTCAAATTGGGCACCATAGAGATAGTGCCTTCAAATCTTAAGGGCAAAAACTACAGTCGCTAGTTCTAGATCATGGGTAGGGTAATTCTCCTCATGGGGTTTAAGTTGCCTAGAAGCATAGGCTATCACCCTACCTTGTTGCATTAAAACACACCCTAACTCCTTCTTAGAAGTGTCACTATAGATTGTGAATATCTCTTTAGGGTCAGGTATCACTAATACAGGTATAGTGGTAAGCTATCCTTAAGTTCTTGAAAGGCTTGGCATCCCACACAAAGGGTTATTCCTTCCTAATCAACTTAGTCAAAGGCATGGCTAACTGAGAAAATCCCTTAATGAATCTTCTATAGTAACCGGCAAGCCCTAAGAAACTGCGAATTTCAGTCATTGTCTTAGGTCTCTCCCAATTTAGTATTGCTTCTACCTTGCTAGGATCTACCACTACCCCTTGTTCTGATATCACATGACCTAGGAATTTAACCTCCCGTAATCAAAACTCATACTTGCTTAGCTTAGCATACAACTAATGCTCTCTTAATGTTTGAAGAACTATCTTAAGATGCTCTTCATGCTCTTCACTACTTTTAGAGTAGATAAGAATGTCATCAATGAACACTACCACAAACTAGTCAAGATAAGGCCTAAAGATCCTATTCATGTAATCCATGAAAATGATAGGGGCATTAGTTAACCCAAAAGGCATAATTAGGAACTTGTAGTGGCCATATCGAGTCTTAAAGGTGATTTTAGGTACATCCTCAACCCTGACTCTAAGTTGGTGGTATCTCGACCTATGATCTATCTTGGAAAAGATTGATGCTCTAGCTAGTTGGTCAAGCAAATTATCAATCCTAGGCAAAGGGTATTTGTTCTTGATGGTCGCTTGGTTCAATTACTTATAGTAAATGCAAAGCCTAAGGCTACCATCCTTCTTCTTGGCAAACAACACTGGTGCTCCTCACAGAGACATGTTTGGCCTAATAAACCCTTTCTCAAGTAACTCCTCTAATTGACTCTTTAACTCAACTAACTTAGCAAGCGCCATTCTATATGGGGCCTTAAAAATCGGACTTGTACCAAGTACCAAATCAATGAAAAATTCTAGCTCTCTCTCCGGGGATAGTCTACTAAATTCCTTAAGGAAAACCTCAGGGAACTCCTTAATCACAGGTATGTCCTTTAACCCATCATCTACCTCAACATGCAATGAAAAGAATACTAGAAACCTTTAGCAACCACGCCTAAGATACCTCCCTACTTGGGCGGCAGACACACAAGTAAGCTCAGTCACAGGATAAGTTTAAGGTATATTTGTAGGTAAGGAAATAGTCTTACGGTTACAATTAAGTATTACATTATTAGTCGACAACCAGTCCATATTAATGATTACATTAAAATCACACAAAAGAATACAAATAAGGTCAAGGGTAGTATAACAGCTATCCAATTGTACAGTGCAATTTAAGCATACATCAAATGTAATTATAGAATATCCAGTAGAGGTGGACACAGATAATTCAAATGGCAACAGGCTAATTTTAAGACTCAAACGCTTAACACAGTCATATGAGATGAATGAGTAGGTTGCACCTAAATCAAATAATGTATCTACAACATGATTATGGACAAGTAAAGTATCTCAGATCAGACTAGAGGATTTACTAGCCTCTTGCTGCATGAAGGCAAACACTCTTCCCTGGGTAGGTGGTTTAATAGATGAGGTTGACTCTCGTGATACCATGCAAGTTCGTGCATAGTGTCCAGGCTTCTTACAATTATAGCACACCGGGCATGGCCCATTACCATGGTTCTTCCCACACTTGGCACAAGTCGATGGGGTGCTCACTGCATTTCTTGGTGGTCTCATGCTTCTTCTTTAAGGGACATTCCTTGGGGGTGGTCTCCTACCTCATGAGTCACTCCCACTGTTGGCTCCTTTCTTACTTCCACCCCCAAAGGGCTCTATGCCCCAGTCACGCTTACCCTCCAAGGTCTTCTTCCTCTTGGCCTCACTTTCCATCATGGTCCTCTTCATCACTCTACACTTCTTTACCAATTTATCAAAATTGCATATCTGTAGAGATACAATTTTGTCCTTAGTCTCCGGTTTTAGGCCTTTTTCAAATTTTTCAGCCTTCCATGGCTCATCATCAAATCATTTCAAGTAAAAGGAGAAGCGAGATAATTGGATGAACTTGGCTGCATATTGATCCACATTTATGTCCCCCTGTTCAAGGAAGTTAAACTCGACTTCCTTGTCAGCCCTCATTGATGGTGGGAAATATTTTCTCTTAAAAGTAGTTTGGAAGCTTTCCTAAGTCAAGGGTATCCCCCTTGCAATCAACAATCTAGAGGCATTCCTCCACCAATGCTCAGCCTCGCCCTTCAACTTGTATATGGCCAACTTTGCCTTTTGTTCTGTGGTGCAGGTCATAACCTCAAAGATCTTCCCTAGTTGCATCAGCCACGTCTCAGCTTTCTCAGTATCTAACTCCCCCAAAAATGATGGAGGATCAACTTTTCTAAATTTGGCCAACATAATAGAGAGGTCACCATCCTCCCCTTCATGTCCCCTTTCTAAGGTTCTGACCTGCACTAACACGATTTTCTATCAACACCTCTTGATAATGCTTATTCATGTTTTCATGTAGTTGCTACAGCACTTGTACAGTTGCTGCATATGCCTGGGCTTACTCTTGAAGCCAGTCAGTCATTGCCCTGACTGTAGTTTCATGGGCCTCAACTTGTTCTCTCATTTGGTTAGCCATTGTAGCCATGGCCTCTTGCATCTCTCTCAGCAACTCAGCTGTTTCTCTACGTACAACCATCTTACTTTGCAAGGTTACCAGCATAACCACAAGCATCCCCCATTAAGCTACAATCCAAGGGCAATCTAAACACAATTCCACATATAGCAGGTATATACAAGTATAAAAGTTATCACCAGGTCACAATATTCCTATTCCTATCATGCATGCATCATGATTACCAAGTTTTCTAACTACAAAGTTATAAATCAAACACAATTGCCTGAACCATTGCTTTGATACTAATTGTTCTAATTATAGTAATTATGGTTAAATACGCTATTAATGATTAATGATCAAGGTTTTGGGGTCATTATAATTAAATATATCATAAAAATATAGGGAAATTTGAACCTTGATAATATTATGGTCATTAACTACACAATCACAAATGTAAGGATGCATAAGAGAAATTGTACTATCATAATGGGTTTGTGATTCACCCATCCATCAATTCCAATGCACAAAAACCTCCTACAAGTGTTCCTACATCATTCCTTAGCATTACCATCGGAGAAATTGAGGTTTTTAGGCTAAAGATAAAGGCTTGGGAACCTTCGCCATCACTTGAAACTCTCTCGCCGCAGCTAAGTTAGTTACTAAAGCTCAAAAACTAAGTTTTCACTTTGTATTGTAGCTCTGACCTTTCACGCTGTGGCTAAGTTACTCTCGAGAATCTTATTGGGCAATTTAGGTGAATCTCACCCCGGTGATAGCTGCAGTGAGTTGGACCCTATTTGCGGTGAGCTTACATGGCACCGCGGTTAAAATGCCTCCTGGAGCTATTGTTCGAAGTGCCATGATTCTTGCCTCGGTGAGATACACTTGCACCGTGGTAAGACTAGCTACTGGACACTCTTTACCCAGTTTTCTCAACTTGAACCGTGGCAGGACATGTTGTGCTGCCACAAGTTTGCTCTCTATCACCCTCCCCGGGTAACATTTTCGCTTTAAGCTGCGGTGAGATTCTTCGCGCTGCAACTCCCCTCACCTCTGTCACATGCTTGGCCATGGCGAGACCTTCCTGGTTGTGGCATAGCCCCCTCCTGCAATACATCTTCCAAATTTTGTCCGATGTACTCCAATTCTACCCCTAGAGACACTCTAGGACCACTTTACCTCAATTTATAGGGTTATAATAGTTTTCATTCACCTAATTTACTCAACTTATCTCTCATTACTAGTTCAAGACTTAAGTGTTAATTTCTACTCCTCTAACTGCCCTATATCAGCAAGTTCATAGAGTAATAACAACAAGAATTCATGAACTAGCAACAATTATCATTCAAATACATATTCCATCAAAGATTTCATGCATCATTAATTCCAGTATGCATCCAATGTATCGCATAATTACATTTCCCAATTAATACACCATATCATAGGTTCAACAAGGTTTATAACAGATGTTATAAGTTCATGCATCTAATACTAAGCTAAAATGAGGCCTAACTCCTCAATAGATACATCCTAAGTAATCAAAATACAAACACCTACACTTAGCAATATGATTACATGATGATGCTATATAAAAGAATAACAAAATTGCATTTACTATACTCAGATCAGCCCAAGTGTAGCCTCCTCCATACATGGCTGGAGCTCATAGATTTTTATCCACTTGGTTCCCCTTATCTTTACTCGAAGGGCTTTCACCTGAAAGTATGATCCCATAAAATAGGGTGAGATGCGAATCTCAGTAACCAAGGCAAATTTCATTCATATATTCCAGTTTAATTAACATATATGCATGATTTCATATAAGCATCAAAAAATATACTGACCATATCAGTACATGAAATAATTAGGCTATCTATGATTACTATCCTATACTAGCAATCACAATTCAACATGTTAAAGTCTAATAACACCGAGAGAGGCCCGTCCACGGCACCTACTTCCCAATAAGTACAACCAAGGCTCAGTGCATCTGAGGTCTAATCATAACCCGGTGCCCGATCAAAGAACATGCACGAGTTGCAGCCACACCACAGCTCCACCATGGACTCACAAGGTCCAATCATATATAACAGATAGCTAACCAATTCATTTAGCATCAAAATCATAATCATGTAGTAGATATAAAATTAAAATAGTCATATGCATGGAATTAGCATGAACCCTGGTTACCTCACTTATAGACAAGTTAGGAAGTTAAGAGCAGTACCAAAATCCTCCTATAATCATAATATCAGAAAACTATCACTTTATATCAGTCCATCACTATCCCATTCATCATTTATGGTAATAACCCAATGCTCAAAGAATTAAATCACCAATAGTTACCTAAGGGACACCTACCCAATCACCTCTAATTTCGGGTTTTGCCTTCCCTAGACCAGAAACATCAAAATATCACTTCAAACCCATGAAAAATTCGCACAAAATTAAGGCCCATACTATAAATCTACTATAGGGGTCTTAAACCAGTAGAAAATAAATCAAAATGAAGAGTTTATACTTACCTAATAACACCTTTAGTCCCAACTTACGAAATTTCACCAAGAAAGTCCTAAACAACCACATTTTAGATTTTGGGTATGGTGAAAATGCTCCAAATAAAAAACTAATTAGGCCAAAATGAAGAGAAAGAGAAGGGAATTCAGTTAAATAACAAGTACCTTGGCTGATTCTTGCTTTAGAAAAGGGAAATGGTGGAAATGTGTAAAGAACCCTTACCTCCTCTTTGGACCTCCGAATTTTCCTTTTGTTTCTTATGTTTCTACAGAATAGGGGTGGCTAAACTAGTTTTTAAGGTTTTAAGTTGGGTTCTAAATGGGTTATGGGTTAACCCATCAGCCCAAGGACCTATTGGGCTCCTACTAGTTGTTAGGCTGAAGTTGTAATTTGTTAGAGCAACTTCAACAATTCAGACTTTTAGTTAGGTTAGGTCAAGTTTTCAAGAGCTCATTTAGTTGAGGTCTGCATAAAGGATATTGGGCCAATTATTAGAGTTCATATAAGTTGGGTTTGGGCCCGTATCTCACTAAATCAGATTAGGCCATCACTAAGTGCTCTCTCTTGGGCCAAGTCTCACGTTTAAAAGATTGGATCTGCACATAAAATCATTGAGCCTCCATTAGTCTCTAACCATGGCCTATTTAATTTTAATTTGGGCATAGATGAGGTTTCTAACCCAATTAAATCTCAAACTCATATTAATAATTTATCTCTTTAAAATTTTCATTCACATAACTTGCCTAATTATTCTATATTAATCATTCTTAATTAACCTAAATCCATAACTAACACCATAATTAATTTTGGGGTGTTACATTCTTCACTCAAGTGCCTTTAGCACTAGGGCATCTCACATATTACGTGTGTCTAACATCTCTCACAGGATATGTTTCTACATATGCTGGTCCCTTTTCATTTCATTCAATTATTACGTAAGGGACTCATACTACTTAGTTTTTTTTATTAAATTTTAATGTTGCAAGCATGTTTCCTTTACATCTTTATATGCTAGGGATTCGTTCTGAATACCTTTTTCTTATAGTTCCAGCATTATTGGAATCCCTTAACTTCTTTTTCTTTAGCTTATCCTTTAACTTAACTAACTAGGATACTCTTTGATTATCAAGCACTCTTTATGGTTGATGCCATTATTTGCTATGCACTTAAGTTATATTACTATTGAGTTGGCCAGACTCAATATCATGTAACCATCGCTACAAGCAAACTATAACATCAATCACTAATACACAGGTATATCATGACTGAGTTCAAGCCACTATCACTAGTATATTACAAGTTTTCTAACAATCTAAAGTACCTTTCTGTTACTTTTCTATATCTTTCTTTGTATCGTATGGCACTTAGAAAAGAAAGGAAACTCTTCCTTTAATCTTTTACATAATTTACTGTTCTATCCTAAGATCATTTTATATTGCCTAGTTATCTCTACTTAGAGTATTACATCATATCTTATGGACAACTACACCAAGGACAATAGTGCTTTCTAATGCACTCATTTGTTCTCAATTTATTATGTCATCAGTTCTGATGTTGTCACATGTTTTCTGGGTTTACCTTTGCTTACTTACTTTCTATGAAAATTGAGGAGGTCTAATTCATCTTATTCTCATCCTCTTTTCTTCACTAGACCGTTCCTCTTGGAAAAAAGCTTATTTCATGTGAACCCTAGGGCTTGTCTTCCTTAAAACTCTTGAGCTTATACAACTATATTTTTCTATGTCTTGGAACTCACCATTTAGATAACTTTGAACTTTTTTTTTTTCTAGCTTTCCTAGGAGCATTGAAGTACTAGCTACTTGCTTAAGCTTTTCTCTACATTTTGATCAGGAACTAGGTTCTCTTTTTTCTTAGATTTTCTACTTTCATTTTTAGGAGCATAGTTTACTAATTTTAGGGTTTGACTAACCTAATTCAGGTTACATATCCTCAATGTCTTGAATCTACTTTTCCTGTAACTTTATGCTCAACTTAGTACGCTTACTACTCAGGTGCTTTTACATTGCACTAATCTCATATTAGGGAAGCTTATTTGATTAAATGCTAAATTCTTATCTGTCTGCTTTTACTATGTTTATTCTATTAACTCTCTTTTAATCACTACTAAAATGAGGGTATCTCTTTTTAGGTACTAGTTTCTTAACTCTTTCTCACTTTCCCATATCTCTATAATTACTAAATCAGGGGTTTATCCTCTGAAGTGTCACTAACCATTAACTAGGTGGTCCTCCATCCCATTACATCTTATTTTCTTCTTATCAAACTAAGGAGAACTTTTATTTAATTATCTTTCTGAATCATCTTATCTTTATATTGAGGTTCTCTTTTCTACTTATCTCATTTTGCATGTGAAACTCTACTTATTGCTTTTCTTAGGCTTTAACTTGCAACTCAGTTTAAGGCACTTATCTCACTAAGGCTGCAACTTACAATAGATCCGGTTAGCTCACATAAGCTTACTATTTACAGTTACTAGACTCTCTTAGAGTTTCCTTTTTTATTTTTTCTCTTTCCTCTATTGTACCCATAGTAGTTCATTTCCTACATTAGCTTGAATATGACCAACAAGGCCTCTTATTCTGAAATACACTCCATTACTTGGTACACCTTTTTTAACTACATGATTCAAGCCTCAACTATCTTTATATTCAGCCCACCATCAAGGCTAGGGTTTCTACATTTTGCATTACTCATTCATTAGCTAGATGGTGAATTAAGGCTTTATGGAGTGATGCTTATGGGTTTTGACTTGACAGAATAACATTTTAGACTCTCTAATTCATCTAGACATTTAGGTGTCGTGGCTGAGGGAGTAACTCTCTCTCGTTTTTCCCTTTAAACTCATTTCCATTGCAACTGCAATTTTACTTCATACTGTGTTGTATTAGTGCCTGTCTCTACAATAGGCAAAACATCTCAAAATGGTTTGATTGTGGTGATCAGGGAAGATTAGGACTTTCATTTTCTCTTTGGGCAAGCCTTTCTTGTAGCGGCATAATGACCTCTTGCTGTTACTACATCATGGCTTGCTATTGATCCAGGTTAGCTACCATACCCTATAGGACTCTATCCACAGGATCAATTGGCTCTGCTCTAGAAACTCTAGAGGCCTACCTCTCCTAGTGCTCACCATCTCATCTGATGCCATTCTAACATTACTTGATATAAAACCTAATCCTATGCCATACTTTAGCACTCCATATGTCCTGTATAGGTTATACATAATTGAAAAATCACATCCTCAAGCTGTAACTAGCACTAGAATGCCTGAACTATTTCCCTAATACCAAATAAAATGTCATGCCTAGCTTTCACTATTGCATACATGTCAAATATAAAGTTACACGTAAGTGCCACATTCATCCATAAGCTTTTAACACCGAAATCAGGCCATTTACAAGTCATTTTATGTTATAAAGGTCCAAACTTGATTCTTTCCTTTCCTTAACTTATTTTCATCATAAATAAGTTTTTTGGTCTCTATTTTACCTTAGTTATCTCATGGAACACATGAATTTCCCATGGAACCCGAAATGACAACAAAGACACAAAATTTATACTAAATTTAAAAATTCATAACTTGGGTTGTACTACTCAAAATCATAGAAATTAGGTGTTTATGGAAAGCTTAGGATATGAAATACATGTCACAAAACTTTCAAGTGAAATTGAATTCATTTTCCTAGTCAAATGTAATGGAATAGTAACAAAGGTCAGAAATGGAGGCATGTAGTAAACTTGAATTTTGAAGTTGCATATATTGAGCTACACAACTATAAATTAGGTGGTCTTAGTAGCCATAGAAAGATTGAAATGAGGCCTAATTGATATAAAAATTTCAAGAGTATCTAGGTTCATTTGTCCTAGGAAAGACATGGCATATCAGTGGCTGCTACAATACTCGGGCATAATAGACCTTCAACTTCAAAAATTCATAACTTTTTTTATACAACTCCTTATGTAAAATTGGTGGCTTTAGAAAGCTTATAATGTCAAATATATGCCTATAAAATATTATGAGCATTGGACTTCATTTGGCCCCCGAAGGACATAAAATGCCAAAGTTGTTCTGTGTGAACAGTGACAGGACCTAATTAAAATTTCAGTCCAATTTCAAAAATTTATAAAATATTCTGTACAACTCCAAAAATTATGATTCTTGTATTGACAAAAATCTCCAGAAGGGATCTAAATGCATGCCAAATCTTAGGCTCAAACTACATCATTTAGGCCACTTTTGACATAGGAGTTGTTTATAGAAATTTTAAGACTAACTTTGGCTCCAATTTGGATCATTTGGGATCTAATTGGTCTTCTTCTACTTTGAGCACATTTTTTCATCCCATAGGACATTTTTAATCATTCCATAGCATGCCAACATAATTAGATCAAGATTTGACCCTTGATACCCAAGATTACATGCATCCAGGGATGAATTTATCGGGATAAGGGCTTGGTGAAGTGCAAAAGATAAACCTATTTTCTTGATAATTATTAATTTCACATATATCAGACTCTACCATAATACATGTACATTGCCAGAAATAGACATACATTGCTAATCTTCTACTTTTACACATGGTTCCATTTAAAGACATGGCATATTATTATCATATACATCATAGGTTTATCATAGTACTTGTAAAGCATCATATACATATATATAACATAATCTATTACAACATGATGGCGAATATAACAATTTCCTAGTAACTAAGCTCTCTTTTGATCTTGGCTTTGACTTCATGAACCTAAAATGGTTAGTGGGAGCTTAAGGGGTGAGATTCGGGAGAATTTCAGTAATATAACTCGTCCAAATCAATGCAAGCAAGAATGCTATGAGTGAATGCAATGTATGTGGTGCAAGAATGCCATGCACATGCATCATGCAAATCATATACATCATATAATATGAAACTCACTCATTTCTAGCCATGGCAACATCATAAAACTAGCTAGACTCTACCAATCTCAACCTAAGGCCAAGGAAGAGCTACTGCATTCAATTTCATGCCATAGAAAGTGAGGAGCCATCACATAAACCTTCCATAAACATAAGGTGATCATAAAGCTCATATGAAAACATAATGGGTCATACTTCATGAAAGCATCAAGCAACAATACACACAAGCATATCAACTTATTAAAGCATTCAATTGCATACAAGAAGTGGAGAGAAAACTAGCTTGAAGCGTGTAAGAATTCAATTAGCCACTAACCCACTTGACTATAGCTTTTCTCTTGACTTTCATTCTCTTGACACTTACACTTAGGAGTGTTTGAGCTAGATGGACCTACATATAGCAATTTCAAGACAAGATAATCCCATAGGACTTATTATAGGCTTCACTATCTTTCTTGAATCTCATTAGAACTCAATATGCTACATAAGGCTAGTTTTAGGTCCATAATGGAGCTACCCTTGGTTCTTGCTTTCTAAACCCCAAACTCTTGCTTTCTACATGTCTTATAACTCTTAAGAAATTCATATGATTCATTACATGCTTGGGTAAAAGGATTTAGAATCAACTTGCTTCATTAACCTCATTTAGGCCTTTAAAATTTCAACTTTCATTCTAGGCCTCCTAAATCCAATCCAATACTTCCATAATTATTTATTCATCATGTCTAAGTCCTTAAATTCATTAGAATTCAAAGAAACACTCCCTAAGTGCCTCTTCCATAGCTTGGTCGAGACACCATAATAAGATAAGCAAACATGGATTTTTATTGATTCTTGCTAGGAATTTGATGGATAGCCAAAATCCTTGGCTTCTTTACATCTTAGACATGAATTCATATAGCTCCAATACCTTCCAATGATGCCATAATTTTTAGGGTGCAACTAAAACCCTAACTTCGATATTTTAAATTCTAAAGTTTTTCTTTTAGTTCCAATTGCATATTCTTATTTCTCATGCTCTAAAACCCTTGTTCCTACCTTGCTACTGAAACTCATCCACTTTCATATGGCCTAGATCTAATTGAAACTCATGAAGAAGGAGGAGGCAAGGTGAAGAACAATCATACCATAAAACATACCTTGTTCTAATGTTTTTCAAGAGAGAAATTTGATGGTTGGCTTAGTTTCTTCAAACTCTCTCCTTCCTCTAACAAACGAGCCACAAAAATACTTCTTTCTAAAAACCAAACCACTAAAAGAAAGAGCTCAAGGAGGAGAACCAAGTTAGTGAAGGCAAGAGCATGAAAGAGTACTATTTTCTTACCATTTCTTGGCCTTCTTTCCTTCTTCTTCTTGGTGTGCCCCTCTCCTATGGTTTAGATGGTCTAGGTTGTGTTTTGAGAGGTTTGGGTCGTGCTGGACAGAGTTAAGAAGGAAGGGGTTGAGTTATAACATTTTTCATAATTCTTGTTTTTCCCTTCAACTTCATTTTCCCCATTTTCGCTTATTTTAGCTCCTTTTTTAGAATCGTCTTTTTCATATGAAAATTTAGGTCTTCAAATTCATAAAATACCTTTGGTTTCACTCAAATTGGATTTAAAATCTTACCGAACTATCTAGTCAAAAGTTAGGTCAATTGATGTCATAAATCATACACCGAAGAGGTTTTATCCATTCTAAGGGTTCCTATGATTTTTGGGGCTTATGAGAACCCTAATGAACTCAATTTTATCATTTAAGACTCCCTCCTTTGAGTTTTCAAAAAGTTGCCCAAAATTATGAAAATGCCACTAAATTTTTGGATAAATTTATTTAGCTATCCTGGTTCCAGTTTCAGGGCATCTTTATCTTTGTATCCTCGTTTATAAATGTCTAGATTATTATTCTAGTTTTATTTAGCCTCTATTCCTTTGATTTTAGGATCTTCCTTTTATAACTTATTAATTTCAATCTAGTTCTAAAGACTAGATATTACACAACATGTCTCAAATACCATACATCTTAAAATGACCTTTCCACATGCCATTTTACACACATATGAACAAGAACTTAAAGGGTCATATTACATAATATTGCATATTGGCATTCATAAATGGTTCACACATCATATTCTTGTACTTTTAAGTGTGTTGGAATGATTATACATCAAATTACATATATACATAGTCATAAGTACAAGAATATGTCCTAAACCATAAACTATTGTCAATGTAGCTCTTCTTATGCTTTTTACTCTTCATTTTTGCTTCCTTGATAGCCATATAGACATGGTTAGGGAAAATAAGGGAAAAAGTGAGATTTAAAAAATGATAGTAGCTAATCCAACATTCAAAGACACATATATGGTTCATATAAGTATATGAAAACAAGTATGCATGTCACACAGTCATGACAAAATTATAAATCATGCTCTAAGGATCTTATGGCTCTTTCAAGAGCAACACTAAGCTTTAGAGACGTTTGGCTTAGTGTCACCTAACACTTAAGGACTTTTAGTTTAGCTTCACCTACTTTTAGGAATTTTTGACTTAACCTCACCCATAATTGGGTTTTTTGGTCTAGTTTTCCCTCACTTGGGGACTTTTGGCTTCACCTTACCCATTCAATAGCCATTCCTTTCTCATATGTAATCTAATGTCATGCAATTACATAACATATCCAATCAATCAACAAATCATATGAATAACATACAATACATACAAGTAACCAAGAAACTTAAGCAAACCATTCATACACATAAAAATGAAGGAAAAGCTACCTTGCTACATAAATTTTCATTAATTCCTCTTAATCTTTTCTTTTGATCCTATGAACTTATGATAATCCTTGATTATGCTCTCTCTTTTTTGGCCTAGACACATTAAATAGAGCATAAAACAATCAATGGAACCATACTCATATTCATTTTAACCTTATGCATGCAAACTAGGGTTTTATACACTCACAGGGCCCCTAATGAGGCAACTCCCATAATTTAAATTTTTGGCTCCCACAATCTAATAGAAACTCATTAGAGCCATCATATGCATAATTTAAAGAGCTTAGCACCAGGTTGTTTCTTTAGACCTAATTAAACCCTACATTTTTTACTTTTCAAAATAAGGCTTTTAAATTCAAACCAATGATTCCTTTAGTGTTTATAATTCATATCTAGACATTTATAACTTTAGAATCAACAAAATAGCTCCTTAGGTACCACTTTTTTCTTCTAGGCCAAGACAAGCTTTAAGAATGGCTTTCATGGTGTTTTGTTCATTTCTTTTAGGGAAATGACACCTATGAAGCTTCCTTAGCTTATTCTTAGTTCAATTATGCTCTTACATAGTTTGAAATACCATTTTAAGGCTTCATCCTTCCTTAGGTGCAGTCAAAACCCTAGGTATCCAATCTTGCAACCTATGGCTTTTTAGTTACTTCTTTAGGTTCCATATTAATCTCTATGCTTCAAAACCCTAATCCCATCATGTTTCAATCAAAAACCAATTCCTTCTATATTCATCTTAGGTTGGTCGAACTTTGAGTGCCATGGACATACAAGGAAAAGCAATTTTCTTATGTCATGTTACAGATTAATTGAATAGGTTTTGGATGAAGATTAATATGGTATATTTAGTTTCCTTAAAGGAGCCCTTTCCTTCAAAGTTTTAGGTATAAAATTCCACCTTTTAGAGAAATAAAACCATAGAAAGAAAGAGGAGAAGGAGTAGAAAAGCTTTTATAAGAGCTACAAAAGCTAAAGCTCTATATTTACTTACCTTTATAAAGGTTCTTTCCTACTTCTTCCTTGATTTCTTCTCCACATCCCTAGTTCTAAATTTGGGCAAAGTTAAGTCGGTTATGGGGGCTAAGGAATGTGTTAGTCTGATATAAAGATAGAAAAGGTGTTTTATAATATTTTCCAAAATGCCTATTAATACCCTCCACTTCAATGCCTCCGTTTAAGCTCATTTTAAATCCTTTTTAAGAACCATCTTTTCTATCATAAAATTTAGGCTTTCTAGTTTACTAAAAATATTTTTTTTTTTCAAATTTATAGGTTCAAAACAATTCCGAATAATCTGGTCAAAGTTTAAGTCAACTAATAACCTAAATTATACACCAAAAGGTTTTAACTATACTAATAGCTCTTATGATTTTTTGAGCCTCTAAAAATTCTAGTGAGATCAATTTTACTATTTAAGGCTTCCTCCTTTTAAGTTTCTAAAATTTTACTTAAAATTACAATTTTGCCACTACATTTACAGTTTATTTTATTTAGCTATTTCAGTTATGATTTCAGGCCATCCTTGATTTTCCAACCTCATTTCTAGATGCTTTATTTAGCATTCCAGCCATAATTTGCCTCAATTCATTTTACTTTGAAATCCTCTTTCATTAACCATGGTTTTAATTTTGATTTCTCTTAATTCATACTGCCTTTCTCTAGATCCATCTCCCCATTTAAATGATTTATTCTACCATTTAGGAATTATTTTGAATTACCAAATTATAGGATATTATGCTTGACACCCATAAACAAGTGAACTTTAGGCTAACTTGGCTTACATATATCAATTTGCAATGCAAAATAACTCATTAGGATCTATTTTAATTCATGTTAATAGTACTTAACCCTATTAGAACCTAATATATGACTTTGGCCTATTTTAGATTCCTTAAGTGGTAACTCTTATATTTCACTTTTTAGATTCCAAAATCTCACTTGTTATGAGCTGCTAACTGTAGTGGAACTCACTGGGGCCATCAAATGCATGATTAAACAAGCTAAAGGTGAAATTGCTTCTTTAAACCCTTTTGAACCATAAAATTTCACCTTTCCAAATATGGCTTCTAAATTCAATCCAGTGGTTCTATTAGTATTTATTCATTATAGTTAGGCCTCTTAAAACCTTGAAACTCATGAAAACTCTTTCTAGGTACTTGTTCTCTAGCTTGGTTGAGACTAAGCTCTTGGTATGGCCTAAGGAAGTTTTGCATTTCTCTTAGGGAATTTGGTACATGTGGAGTATCTCCCCCACACTCAAACCTTTGTACTCTTGGGCAAAACTTAGAATCCAAAAAGAAAATAAAACGGCAAGTGGAGAATGGAAATGAAAAGGAAAGCATAAAATTACAAGTTAAAGACTAATCACAACTCCTTAACATATCAACAATCAAATTAACTTCACTTGTATCAAGAAAGCAAATTCTATGGCAATTTCATTTGAAAAGAACGAATTAAAATGCATAGCCCCTCACATAGGATAAGTGTTTACTCTCTACTCTCAAATGGTTAAGGAAATGGGTTTCACTCAAGTTCTACCGATCAAAACCTCACTGCCATAGACTTGTTTATTTTCTAAATCTCCACCACCTATGCCAAATGCAAGGCACAAATCAAAAAGACTTTATTTAAGGTTGTAATGGGGCTAGGGAATGGAATGAATGGGTATACAAAAATAAGGAAAAATAAACAACAAATGGATACCTTAAAATCTCAAGAACAATAAAATGAAAACTTATGATAAGGAAGAATGTGCAATTCAAGGCCTTCTTTCTAGCATAAGTGAATACAAACAAAACTTCAAAGGCTTCTTTCTTTGATTTTTTTTTTTGATTTTTCATTCATTATTTTTATTTTGCTTTTCTATCCATTTTTTTTTTCATTTTAAACATCTTTCCTCAACTCTTAATAACAATGGCCTAAATTGATGAAAACACACCTTTACCCATTCTAATCAAATGTAATGCTCTTGAAATCCTTAAGGTGCCTCCAACAAGGAGGGACTATATTTATTTTCATTTTTTATGGCTATGGCTTTAACAAGAAAATAAACAAGGTCTAAAGTGGCTAAACAAGGGAAAGAATGCATGTAAAGGTTGACTTTTTGGCTAACTAGCTATAAAAGAAAGAAATGCCTTATTGTAATGTCTAGTTTTTGTAAAAATGACGGAAACAGATACGTTTTCAAAGTAAGTCCTCTGAAATGAATTGGTTAAGATCTAGAAAATAAAGAATAATGATCTAGACATTTAGTAATGAAATTAGAAGGCCAAAGGTACCCTGAAATAGAGGCTAAAATAACTAGATGAAAATTAATGAAATTATTATGTAACGTAATGACATTTTCATAATTTTGGGCAAATTTTGGAATATTCATAGGAAGGATTTTTAAATGAAAAAATTGAGTATTTCAAGGTTCTCAGAGGCCCTGAAAACCATGCAAGGCCATAGGATAGTTAAAACGCCTCTGGTGTACATTTTTTAATGTTAGTTAACTTAAACTTTGACCCTTTCATTCAGGAAAGTTTTATCTGCAAATTGAATGATTCTACAGGCATTTTATAGGATTGAGGACCTAAATTTTATAATGGAAAATACAATTCTAAAAAAGGAGCTAAAATGAACTAGAAACGAAAATGCCAAGACATAATTGAAATTTTTGGAAACAATTTCTTAAACCTAGCTATATATACCCCATGCCCTACACTTCTCTTCATTTAGATCATTTCATTTCTACCCTAAACTAAAGAAAGGACCAAGAGAGTGAGGCACACAAGGGAGGAGAGAAAGGAAAAAGAAAAAGCAAGAGAAAGGCATGGATTTTCATGGTTTTCTTAGTTTCTTCTTAGCAAACTTCTTCTCCTTCTTCTTCTCTTCTTTCCCATGGGTTTATTGAAGCTTTTGGGTCTGCTTTAAGGTAAGAACTAAGAGGGGAATTTTGAGTTTGAGAAGAAGAAGCCAAGAAAAGTGAAGAACAAGCAAAGGAAGCCAAGAAACCAAGATAATTTGCTATGCTTCAAGCTTGATTCTTCTTGTTCCTTCTCTTGTGATTTTTGACTTATATAAGACCAGCCATAAGGGTTTGAATTTCTAGCCAAGTCAAGAGTGAATCATAGGAAGATGAGGGAGAAGAATAAGAATATACAAAGAAAACAATAAAACAGCCATTAGATTTTAAAATAGCAAAGTTAGGATTTCAAGTGTTTCACCATAATTTTGTTTTGATGCAAGAGTTCCTAGGCCAAAATGTATATTTGGATGAGCTCCTAAGATTCTTAGAAAGCTTTTAATATGCATCTCCCATCAAGAAAACAAATCAAACTCCTTTGGTGCTCTCTTGATGCATAGGTTAGACCTAAGGAGGATGAAGCACCAAGGGGTAGTTTTAATTTATTCTAAGTTTGGTTTTGTGTCATATATGATGGGAGAGGATAAGAGGAAGCCTTGGAAAAATTTAAGAAGTTATGGATAGTGAGATGTAGTTATAGATTCCAAATTATGACTTAAAGAAGCAACACCTAGCTAGACTCCTCAAATTAATTATGTGATGGCTCCAAGAGGCTTAAAAGGAGTCAAGAGTCATAAATGGATGTAAAAAATGGAGTTAAGATCATATTTTCCAAAGGTTACTTTATTAGGTGCATTATGGAACCATAAATGAGTCATAAGAGCCACATAGCTTTTGAAATATATGTAGCTTTAGAATTTGTTCCAAGATTGTAATTGGCTTCCATATTATGTGTCTAGGCCAAAGGAACCAAGTCTCACATCCTTGTGAGTGTGTGGCCGAGGGAAAGGAAGCATTCTTGAAAGGAAAAGTGTGCATTTGTAGCTAAGGTAGCTCTTTCTCCTTTCTTTCATGCATGAGTGGATGTTTATCTTGTCTTTGAATGTATGTATGTGTGTTTTAAGCTATAAAAGATATTTTAGCATGCATCTATATGCCATGGTACCATGATGTTATGTTATGCACTTAAATGATGTTTATGAACATGTTTTGGTTTGCTTTAGTGTAATGAAGCCAAAAGTCCCATAGCAATGGTGAGGATAAGCCAAAAACCCCAAAAATGGGTGAGACAAAGCTAAAAGTCTCTAAAAAGTGAGGCTTAGTCAAGAACCCTTTAAGAGAATGGGTGAGACAAGTCCAAAATTCGCCCAAGAGAAATGGGTGAGGCTAAACCATTTTCTTGGCAAACCTATGTATGTTTTATATGACTTCTTGAATGCTAAAAATATTCCATGAATGATTATGAAAGCCATGATGTCCATGCATGCATTTTTAGACTTGAATTTGCATTCTTTATGTATGGTTGAAAGGGAGAAGAGCTATTGGGATTCCTAGAATCTCATCTCTTTCTCCCCATTTGTCTAACACGACTAGGTGGTCCAAGTGAGCCAAGGAATGGAAGCCACTAAGCATAAAAGAAGGAGGTTGACAATAAAATGTGTGAAATTGTCTATTTTGTAGCCATATGAATGGCATTTGATGTAATTTAATATTGTATATGATGTATTCTGGGACGCGTAGCGAAAAATTAAAACCTCAAATCCCTTCGCGTGGATCCATCAATATCGTTTAAATCAAGTAGATCTAGAAATATTTACCTTTGTTACGTGATATTTCTTTTACCGTTGGATCTTAGGAACTGATCTTCAGATTTACTCCCTCTACCAGTATCCACACTAATGATTGCTCAACTCAAACAACATGCTAGTGGCTCTTACCAATGTCCGTACACTTTCTTAGTAGAGAAGACACTCTCCTCTTTCTTTCTCTAGGCGGTTGTACAGTGTTTGTACACTGTTCATATGCTTTCTCTCTCTAGGGTTTTTCTGTCGTTCTAGTAAACCATAGCCTTTTTTTTATATATATAGAGGTATCTCATTAGGGCTTTAGATATATTTGATTAATTTAAAATATATTATTTTAAATCAAATTAAATCTTAATTAAATAAATTAGTTTAAATTTAATCTATCTAATAGATTAAATTTAACCAATTATTTAATTTAAATATAGAACTAAATTCAAATTTAATTTATCTCATAAATTAAATTTAAATTATCATATTAGTTTAAATTTAAATATATCATATAGACTTGAATTTAAAACTAATTTATTTAAATTAATTAAAGAATATATATATTTTGAACATATAAATATATATGTTTTATAAACTATATATATATCAAATATATATTTATTTATAAAATTCTTCCACCCTAGATTGAACGTGACATTCATTAAATCTAGACACAATTTCATATTCAATGAATTTGGATATTCTAGCTCGAGTTGACTCATTCTTGTATGTGACCCTGTAGTCCCATATGACATTGGTAGTAGGCTAATGACACTATTTGACCCACAATCACAAGCGGTGTAACGAACATAATTTCATGCCTTTTCTTCCTCCAATCTTGTTCCTCTCTTCTCCTCCTCTTTTTCTATGGTTTTCTTGAGATGATTGATTCTATTGTTGGTCCAGCACACAAGGGGAGAGTTCGAATTAATTGAGAGGAGGCCAACCAAGGAGAAAAAGTCTTGAAAACAACCTTAAACCTAAGGTAAATCCTTGTTTATGTTGCTTTCTCCTCTTGCTTCTCTTTATGTATGATTTTGGCCTTGTACAGAACCATTAGAAAGGAGGGAGTTCTGTCCAAAAGTAAGAGAGAAACAAGGGCTTTAGGTCATGGGGAGATGGAATATGGCAAGAAATTCCAAGGAAAACTAATTGAAAACAAGATATAAAAGTGTAGGCTTCTTTAGGGTTTTGTAAAATCTAATTTTGTATGAGTAATTTCTTGGCTATTTGAATGTTTCCTTGAGCTCCTAAGACCTCTAGAAACCCTCCCAAGTGGCTCTCCCATAAAGGAAAAATTTGAAACTCCAAGAAGCCCTTCCATGGTACTAGTTTTAACCAAGCTAGGTTCAAAGGACTAGGGAGTGTTTTAATTTGTTCTAACCTTGGTTTGAGACTTTATATAATGTTAGAAGATGGGAGAAATCATTGAAAAAAATTTAGTAGCCATGGATTGGAAGATGGAGCAATGGTATCCATAATAGTGTCTTAAGAAGCAACTTGATTTTCCAATTGTGCAAGTGAATGTGTGAAGGCTCCAAGGACCTTAAATGAGTCCAAGAAATCTAGAAATAACAAGAGAATAGAGCTTAGAACTTGAAATATGAGAGCTGCTTCATTGGACCAATTATGAAACCATTATGTCACTTATGAGATCAAGTGTGTATTCAAGCTTTAGTTTAGTGTCTTGGCTTACTTCAAGTGTGTAATTGTGTGTTGTTTATGGTGGTTAGGCCAAGAGAACATCAACCCATCTAGGTGTACTTGTGAGGCCAAAAAGAGGGAAGGAAAGGATCAAGAAAAGCTTGCATAAATCCAAGGTAGCTCTCCACCTTATTCTCCTTGTACTCATGTGTGCATATGTATGTCTTTGTGTGTTGTGTATGCTTGAGAAAATGCCACTTGATGCCTTGACATTATATTGGTACCAATGTGTTTCCTTGAATAGCTTGGTTATGGAAAGGGCCCATAAGGGTGAGGTGATGCCAAAAGTCCCTTAAGGAACGTGAAGAGATGCCAAAAGTCTCATGGTATAGGTGAGACAAGGCCAAAAGTCTCTTGGAAGGGAAAGGCCAAGTCAAAAGTCCCTAGGCCAAGAGTGAGGCAAATCCAAAAGTCCTAGAAATGAGGTAAGGCAAAACCAAAAGTTCCTAAAGCATGGTCTTGGCTTGAATGTGAATAAGTGGCTTGGAAATTGTGACTTTGCATACTTTATGGTTGCCAAACCTCTCATACATATGCTTTGATATGTATATGCCTTGAATGTGTGTGTGAATGGGTATGTCAGCTATTGAGATTCTTGGAATCTCACTCCCCTTTCCCCTTCCATCTTGAATTGTCTAGGTGGCTCACAAGAAGCAAAGAAAACAAGCCAAGAACCTTGAAGGGCTATACATTAAACTTTTGTGGTTTTCTTTGTGTATAAATGTGAGAGTGATATTATACATGTTATTTTTGTAATATGAGACCATGAAAAAATGTAACATTATGTATGAATAATGTATGAACCTTGTATGGTGCTAAGACAATGGAAATATGGACATTGAACACTTGAGTGCACACTTGAATGTATGTATTCTTGGGTTTGAGGTAGCCAAAATGAGATGTACGATATTTGGGACCACTTAGGCAGTTTCCACAAGTCATATTTATGCTTTTAAACTTGCCCAAGAGGTGTCAAACTCAAAGGAAGGCCATTTAGACCAAAGTGATACCTTATGAGAGGCAAAATTTACCAAATTGATAAGCTATATCACTTTTTATCCAAATGAGTTCTTATTAGTCTAAAATATGACATGCATCTAAAGCTTATTAAGATCTTTTTAGGAAGCTAAATTGGGTATTATTTGGAGGTCTATAGAATATTTGATGAATTTTTGAAGTTGGTAAAAAATTCTGGTTTTGGTTCAGTGTACTGTTCATTTTAGTTCGAAATGAAACTCTGTCATTCATGGGGCAAATGATGTCCAATTGCCACAAATTTTAGAGGGAGAAACTAGACTTTCCCAAGGACTTGTGCCAATTGGAAGAACCTCATTTGGATGTCTAAAGAAGGAGATATGAATTTTTGAATTTGCTATCTAGTATTAGGTATCCAGTCAGACCTGTGTCACTGTTTGATTAGTTTTTGAGGTCTGAACGTGCCTGGACTAGTCTAGAGTTATTTGTCCCCTATATCTAACATCCTTAGCTTTCCAAATTAGTATCATTTGCATGGATTGGATTTTTGTGGAATTAATTGGACATTTGTGAAGTTTATGACAGTAAACTATATTAGTACTAGGGACAGCTAGACCTTTGTGGTTATTTCATTGTCAAACATGGTCCAAAGTTTTGTTCATGCCCTGGAATTACTTTTAGTGTGAAGCTAACATTTAGAGCTTTCTAGAAAGATATGGTTTGTGTGATTTCGAGTTTTCTACATTTAGTTATGATTTTTCAAAGTTACCCTTGAAATCTGCCACTGTACAGCTGCGAAAAATGAATAAATTTTTGGATTTTTTACCTTTGATCCATGGTTGGTGCCAATTTTTGAGAATGTTATGACTTGTATGTATGGAAAATAATTAGAGAATATTGTTGATGAGTTCATAAGGTCCCGAAGACACAAAATGAAAAATTTATCCACTACGCAACGCAATTAAATTTAATATTTTAATGTATTTATTGAGATTTCTTGAATGAGTTGCATAATCTCACTTGTGAGAAGAGATTCAATGTTAAAATATAATATGGTATTACAAGTAGCCTCCCAAATCATATAGGGATTGATGATCTGATCCAACCTATCATATAACCCTATCATATCCCTTTTGTCACACAATATTTAGATCAAGTATAAGGTATGGAAACGTCATCCTCATCTTATTCAATCGTCACTTTCTTGATCTACGTGTAGACTGATAGTACAAATGGAAACCCTTCCATTTGAGTAGGACCATGCATTTCTCAATCTCACTCGTTGAGAGGCCCAGAGATATCTCTCTATTAATCAGAGGGATAAATTCCATTTTGACCACTCATCTTCTTTTACATGAATTCCACTATACTCGATCATAGCCTTTATGGTCACCTGGTTAAAGATGACTTTTAACTATGCCAAAACATAGCGTTCCTCATGTCAAAAACTATGATGATCTCAAGTCTAAGGGCTCGATGATACGATTATATATGAGATATGCTTATGACTTAATTCATATAGCTATCTTAAGACGGGTCAATCCAACATCTTATTCCCTAACAAGTGCCTATGATTTTGATTCGTATCTATATATATGATTAACACATAATCATCAATCAAAATCATGCTAGTCTTACTTCATCATCATTCCCACAATAATGATCGACTAGAGATATTTAAGATAATCAATAAGATTTATCTAAGGATATTATTATGTAGAACATACAAACAATATAACAATGTAATAAAAGAAAACTCTTATTTCTTAATAAAGTACAATATTTACAATACAATGATTGGCCTAGGGCACAATCTCCAATAATTACATGGATACATGATGTATGTACAAGATTGATGCTATGTGAATGTTGTAGCAAGTTCTTGACATTGAATGGCAAGATATAGCTTATGTATTCTTGTGTATACCTTAGGGTGAGAGAGTGAGTTTGTGAAATCTGGGTTTGTCTACCTTTGAGACATGTTTAATAGACCCTTTCAGTGCTTTCCCACGTGCTTAAGTGGCTATGAATGTCTTAGAAGTTAATTTGAACCATTTGAGACCCATTGAAGGCACAAAATTGACAAATTTGGAACCCAATGTCAAGACCTGAACAAATGAACGAATTTCCTCATGAAATTTGGCATGCATATAGATCTCATCTAGAGGATTTTAGGAAGCTAAATACTAGATTATTTGGAGCTTTGTGGAATTAATTATGAATTTTCAAACTTTCTAAATTTTAGCTATTCTAGTATGGTTACTATTCATATAGTAAGTTTCTTCTCCTATATCATTCAAAGGTCAAATAGTGTACAATGCTCATGAAAGTTTACAAGAATAAAATAGACATGATAAGCTTTCTATGGCCAGCTGAATTGGATGTCTAAGTAGGGAGATATGAATTTTTAAAGTTCTATGATAGTACTAATAGTGCTAGTGAGTTTGGTTACTATTCCATCAATTTCTAGTAGCTAGACATCTCTATTATGGTTTGGAATTATTTTTAGAATAAAATAGACATCTTTAAATTTCTATAATGGTATAGTGTGCTTGATTTCAATTTTTTTAGAATTAGTTATGATTTTTCAAAATTCATGATAGAAAGCTAGCACACTAACTCGAGACTGCACATGCAAATTTTATGTATATGTTCCATGAGCTCAAGTTTTTGGCCACTTCTTGAGATGGTTTTGAGTTGTATATGTGTATTTAAATAGGAGAATGAGATGGATGAGTTCATATGGTCCACAGGACACGAAATGAAAAATTTATCCGCAACGTAATGCAAAATAATCCAATATTTTAATACCATTTTCTTGAGAATGTGTGCTTGGCTAAGGAAATGCAAGCTATAATGGTATGAGATGAGGTAAATGAATATGGTGTTACACTTTATTAGTATCAAAGTAAAGGTTCAGGTACTTTGATGTGGGTTGTGGCTTGTGAATATGAGTTTGCCTTTGTACATGAGTTTATTCGGATGAGTTGAGTATGATGGTGGTGAGTGTGTTCCTATTTGATGCTAAAGTTTGCTAATGATATTTCATGACAATGGTGAACACTAGAAGAGGTAGGCCTTCCGAAGAGGCTCATGTAGAGGATAGAGTCGAGCCTAGCAATTCTATGGCTAGAGCCTTCCAGGCTATTATGGCTCACCTGGATCAATAGCAAGCCGTGATTATGCAGTTACTGGAATGGCTTGCATAGAGAGATAGTGAGGGCCCTACACCTCCTCCATAGCCACCACAGCACTTAGATCATCCCGAGCATTTTGGGGTGACTCATTCCAATCCACAACCACACATACAGATACAGTAGATTGTTTAGACTCCACTAGCTCAGACACCTCTAGCCCTAGAGCAACCTTTTATCAGGCAGGTTATAACACAGTTCAAGAAATTCGGGCCTCCCACCTTTGATGGGGAGTTGAACAGAGAGAAAGATGAGGCCTAGATTATGCAACTTGAAAAGATATTCTAGGTGATGGATTGTACTTCTGAGCAAAAGGCAGTGATAGCCATTTTCCAGCTAGAAAGAGAAGCAGATTATTGGTGGATGAGCACTGAGCCTATTCTGAGATTGAGGAACCTTCTGATTACTTGGGAGGCATTCCTCTAGGCCTTCTATGAGAGGTATTTTCCTAGCTCCATCAAAGATTAGAAGCAGTTAGAGTTCGTAATCCTAAGGCAAGCTGAGGGAATGTCCATGGACCAATATATGGCCAAATTTGTTGAGCTCTCCAGATATTCCTCATAGTTACAGAGACATGATGATGAGCACTAGAGAGTAGATAAGTTAGAAAAAGATTTGCTACTAGAGATTAGAGACAGGGTGGTTCCATAGAGAATTAGGAACTTTAATACCTTAGTTAAGATTTGTAGAGTTACAGAAGCAAATCTCAGGAGGATGCAGCCTACTTCTAGTGTCAGACCTCCCCTCCCTAAGTCTAAGAGACCTAGAGAAGAGACACAGGCCATAGTGTCTAGTAGGAGAGGTGGTAGAAGTCAATGGAATAGAAGAGGCAAGAGAAGAACTCAGTCTAGTAGAGGCAGTTCCACACCCATAGTATGTCCCCAGTGTGGCAAAAATCACAGGAATAGACCGTGTTATACAGGGCAGAATGTATGCTACAAATGTGGTAGGCCAGGGCATATAGCTAGGGACTGCACTCAAGCTCCCTAGCAGTTTTCTCAGTAGAGAGGGATGGTTCCTACACCCAGACCTTAGACCGAGGGTAGAGTCTTTGCCTTGATACAGCAGGAGGCTAGCCAGTCCCCAAGTCTAATCTAAGGTACTATTAAAATTAATGATCTTTCTATGACTGCTTTATTTGATTTGGGTACTAGCCACTCTTTTATATCATATGACTGTACTAGGAGATTGGGTTTTGAGTATGCATACACTACCCCATGACTTACATGTATCTACCCATACAGGAAACAGAGCCATTACCTACTATGCTTGCTTGAATTGTATGGTCCAATTTAATCATTGCTATACTACCCTTGATTTGATATGTATGCCCCTTATTGACATTGATTTGATTATTAGCATAAACTATATGGCAGTAAATAATGCCACACTTGTTTTTTTTTGTAAATATATTACCTTGCGTGAATGTGGGACTGTGCCTAGTATGAGGACTGAATTATTTGTTATGACCACTTCCCAGGATGAGAGGTATCTAAAGCATAGTTATCAGGGATACCTAGGTTTCTTTCCAGTTCAGGATGAGGTAGAAGAGGGTATAGAGGAAATTCTAGTAGTAAGAAAGTGCCCAGAGGTATTTCCTAAAGAAATTAGTGGACTATACCTAAAGAGAGAGGTTGAGTTTCCCATAGACATTATACCTTAGGTGGGCCTAGTATCTAAGGCCCCGTATAGAATGGCTTCCACCAAGCTAGCTAAGCTTAAAAAATAGATGGAAAAGCTTTTAGAGAAGGGTTTCATTAGACCCAGTGTCTCGTCATGAGGAGATCCGGTCTTATTTGTAAAGAAGAAGGACGAGAGCCTTAAACTATGATAGATTACAGGGAACTCAATAAGATAATCATTAAGAATAAGTACCTTCTCCCATGCATAAATGACCTCTTATATTAGTTAGTATGAGCATCAGTCTTTTCTAAGATAGACCTCAGGTCGGGATATCATCAACTCAGGATTAAGGCTGAGGATATTCTTAAGATGGCATTTAAAACTAGATATAGGTATTACAAGTTTTTAGTCATGCCCTATTCATGGATTACATGAATAGAGTATTCGGGCCATATTTAGATAGATTTGTAGTTGTCTTTATAGATGATATCCTCATTTATTCAAGGAGTTGGGAAGAACATGATCAACACTAAAGATTAGCTCTAGAGACCCTGAGAGAGAGACTTTTATATGCTAAACTTAGTAAATGTGAGTTCTAGCTTATTGAAGTTCTAGCCATGTCATCTCTCAAGTAGGGGTTGCAGTAGATCCCCATAAGGTAGAGGTAGTTTTACGATGGGAGAGACCTAGGACAGTGACAGAGATCAGGAGCTTCTTAGGTTTAGTAGGTTACTATAAGAGGTTCATTCAGGGCTTTTCTTAGATAGTGATGCCACTGACTAGGCTTATTAGAAAGAATATGTCATTTATGTGGGACGAAAAATATGAGAAGTATTTTCAAGAGTTGAAACATAAGTTAACCATGGCCCCAATTTTAGTACTTCTTGACCCGAGAGAGATTTTTGTAGTCTATAGTGATGCTTCTAAGAAAGGGTTAGGATGTGTACTTATACAGAAAGGTTGAGCGATAGCTTATACCTCTAAACAGTTAAAGCCTTATGAAGAGAATTATCCCAAACACAACTTAAAGCTAGCTGCAATGGTGTTTGCTTTGAAAATATGGAGACACTACTTGTATGGGGCAACTATAGAAATTTACAGCGACCACAAGAGCCTTAAATATTTATTTGAATAGAAAGAATTGAGTATAAGATAGAGGAGATAGTTAGAATTTTTGAAAGATTATGACTTTACCCTGAAATACCATCACGGTAAGGCTAATGTGGTAGCTAATGCCCTAAGTAGAAAATCTATACATATGGCCTATATGATGATTAGAAAGCAAGAGTTGATTAAGAGGTTCAAGGATATGAATCTCTCATGTGAGGTGCACTCAGGGAAATTGTTAATGAGTGAAACCCAAATAGAAAGTGACCTGAGGGACCAAATAAAAGAGACCCAGTAAATAGATGACCATATAAGAAAGATTAGAGCCCAGATAGCCCAAGGTAGCACTCAGGAGTTCAATTTCTCTGAGGATGACATTGTGAGATATAGGGATAGGCTATATGTGCCTAGAAATACTAAGATTAAAGAGAGAATACTAGATGGGGCATACAAGAGTAAATACACCATTCATCTAGGTAGTAATAAAATGTATCATGATTTGAAAAAGACATTTTGGTGGCTTGGGCTGAAAGCAGACATATCATAATATTTCTCCCGATGTTTAGTATGTCAAAGAGTCAAAATAGAACACCAAAAGCCAATTAGGTTACTTCAGCCCCTAGACATCCCAGAATAGAAATGGGATAGCATAGTTATAGATTTTGTCACAGGTTTACCCAGGACATCATTGGGGCACGATGCCATATGGGTAACAGTAGATAGATTAACGAAGTCAACTCACTTCTTAGCAATAAAAGCCACTTTTACCCTAGATAAGTTAGCCCAACTGCATATTCGGGAGATAGTGATGTTACATGGTGTGCCTAAGAGCATAGTGTTAGATAGAGATTCTAGGTTCACTTTAAACTTCTAGAGATCATTACAGGATGCTCTAGGTACTAGATTAAGATTTAGTATGGCCTATCACCCCCAGATAGATGATCAGATGGAGAAAACCATCTAAACCTTAGAGGATATGTTAAGAGCATGTGTATTAGAGATGAAAAGAAACTGGGATACATACTTGCCTCTAGTGGAGTTTGTCTATAATAATAACTATCATGTAAGTATCCAGATGGCACCGTACGAAGCATTATATGGGAAGAAGTGTAGGTCTCTAATGTGTTAGGTTGAGCTAAGAGAAAGACGCCTGATAGGCCCAAAATCAGTAGACCAAACCTCTAGACAAATTGAGATCATAAGAAAGAAACTCCTAATGACACAGAGTAGACAGAAAAGTTATACAGATAGATAGAAAAGGTTATTAGAGTTTAAGGTTAGAGACCATGTCTTCAATAGAGTATCTCCAGTCATAGGGTTAGGTTTGTCTATTAAGAGTAAAAAGCTCAGTCCAAAATACATAAGTCTATTTCAGATTATTGATAAAGTAGGACCTGAGCCTACAAACTTGCCCTTCCCCTAAATCTAAGCCAAGTTCATAATGTATTCCATGTATCCTAGCCCAAAAAGTACTAGCCCAATCCCTCATGTGTCATAGAATATGAAAATGTGCAATTACAGGATGATCTATTATATATAGTATCACCAGATCAGATCATGGATGTTAGACTTAAGCAATTATGGATTAAGACGATACCGTTGGTGAAAGTGATTTAGAAGGGGTTATCTCCCAAAGAAGCTACCTGGGAGCTGGAAGAAGAGATGAGGAAGAAGTATCCAGAGCTCTTCCTATAAGGTATATTATCTAAATTTTGAAGACAAAATTTATTTAAAGGGGGAGAAATGTAATGTCCAGTTTTTGTAAAAACGAAGGAAACAAATATGTTTTCAAAGCAAGTCCTCTGAAATGAATTAGTTAAGGTTCAAAAAAATTAGAATAATGATCTAGACATTTAGTAATGAAATTAGATGCCTTGAAACAAAGGCTAAAATAATCAGACAAAAATTAACGAAATTATTACGTAATGTAATGACATTTTTGTAATTTTGGAAAAATTTTAGAATATTCACTTGAGGTCTTTTTAAATGGAAAATTAGAGTTCTCTGGGGTTCTTAGAGGCCCTAAAAACCATAAGAGGCTCCGAGGCAGTTAAAACCCCTTCGATGTACGTTTTCTAATGTTGGTTGACTTGAACTTTGACCCTTTCGTTCGAGAAGGTTTTAGCTCCAATTTGAGTGATTCCAAAGGCATTTTATAGGATTGAGGACTAAATTTTATGATAGATAAGATGGTTTTTAAAAAGGAGCTAAAACAAATAGGAACTGAAAATGCCAAGATTAAGGGATATAATTGGAATTTTTGAAAATAATTTTTTAAACCTAGCTATATATACCCCATGCCCCACTCTTCTATTCATTTAAATCATTTCATCTCTGCCCTAAACTAGAGAAAGGACCAAGAGAGTGAGGTGCACAAGGGAGGAGAGAAATGAAGAAGAAAAAGCAAGAGAAAGGTATGTATTTTCATGGTTTTCTTAGTTTCTCCTTAGCAAACTTCTTCTCCTTCTTCTTCTCTTCTTTCTCATGGGTTTATTGAATCTTTTAGGTCTATTTTGAGGTTAGACCTAAGAGGGAAATTTCAAGTTTAAGGATAAGAAGCCAAGCAAAGTGAAGAACAAGCAAAGGAAGCCAAGAAACCAAGGTAATTTGCTATGCTTCAAGCTTAATTCTTCTTGTTCCTTCTCTTGTGATTTTCAACCTATATAAGACCAGCCATAAGGGGTTGAATTTCTAGCCAAACCAAGAGTGAATCATAGGAAGATGAGGGAGAAGAACAAGAATATGCAAAGGAAACAACAAAACAACAATTAATTTTAAGATAGCAAAATTAGGGTTTCAAGTATTCCACTAAAATTCTGTTTTGATGCAAGAGTTTCTAAGCCAAAATGGATGTTTGGATGAGCTCCTAAGATCCTTAGAAAGCTTCCCATATGCATCTCTCATCAAGAAAACAAAAAAAACTCCTTTGGTGCTCTCTTGATGCATAGGCTCAGCCTAGGGAGGATGAAGCACCAAGGGATAGTTTTAATTTATTCCAAGTTTAGTTTTATGTCATATATTATGAAAGAGAATGAGAGGAAGACTTGGAAAAATTTAAGAAGTCATGGATAGTAAAATGTAGTCATAGGTTCCATATTGTGACTTAAAGAAGCAACACTTAGCTAAGCTCCTCAAATTAATTGTGTGATGGCTCTAAGAGGCTTAAAAGGAGTCAAGAGTCATAAATGGATAGTAAGAATTGAGCTAAGATCATATTTTCCTAAGGTTGCTTCATTAGGTGCATTATGAAACCATAAATGAATCATAAGAGCCACTTAGCTTTTGAAATGAATGTGTAGCTTTAGAATTTGTTCCAAGAGTGTAATTGGCTTCCATATTATATGTCTAGGCCAAAGGAACTAAGTCTCACATCCTTGTGAGTGTGTGGCCAAGGGAGAGGAAGCATTCTTGAAAGGAAAAGTGTGCATTTGTAGCATCCTTTCTTTCATGCATGGGTGGATGTTTATCTTGTCTTTGAATGTATGTATGTGTGTTTTAAGCCATGAAAGATATTTTAGCATGCATCTATATGCCATGGCACCATGATGTTATGTTATGCACTTAAATGATATTTATGAACATGTTTTGGTTTGCTTAAGTGTGGTGAAGCAAAAGTCCTCTAACAATGGTGAGGATGAGCCAAAAGCCCCAAGAATGGGTGAGACAAAGCTAAAAGTCCCTAAAGAGTAAGGCTTAGTCAAGAACCCTTTAAGAGAATGGGTGAGGCAAGTTCAAAATCCTCTTAAGAGAAATGGGTAAGGCTAAACCATCTTCTTAGCAAACCTGTGTATGTTTTATATGACTTCTTGAATGCTAAAAATATTCCATGAATGATTATGAAAGCCATGATGTCCACGCATGCAATTTTAGACTTGGATTTGCATTCTTTTATGTATGGTTGAAAGGAAGAAGAGCTATTAGAATTTCTAGAATCTCATCCCTTCCTTCCCATTTGTCTAACATAACTAGGTGGTCCAAGTAAGCTAGGGAATAGAAGCCACTAAGCATAAAGGAAGGAGATCAATAACAACACAAGCATCAATAGGATTCTGAATATCAACACTATCCATGTGATCATCTCTATGCATACTTTTATCAATACTAGTATGATCAGTAGAATAAATCTCATTAATAGTTTCAGTGCAAACATAAGAATCCATGAACTTAATAAAATCATCAGACCTTAGAAACTCATCTATCTCAACACATGCAGGACATGTATGCAATTCATTACATAAGCATTTGAGAGTAGAGTCTGAATTATAAAAAATAAGCTCTTCAACAATTTTACTATCCATATGCTTATCACATGCTTCATCTACTATTTTATCAATCATGCCATCACATGCTAAGTTACTCCCATACTTATCTACTACCTTAGACTTAATAGGATTATCATCAACTAGCTCAAAAATGAATTCATCACTATGATCATAGCTAGGAGTAGAAAAACCAAGTGCATCAATACACAAAGACTCATTAACATCCACACATATATCATTTTTGCTTAGTGCATTACCACAATCAATCATATCAGGGGGATTCAACAACAATTTCTTCATCTATATCATCATCCTCAAGTAATTCAGGATCAACATCATCATTTGCATTAGTATTCACTATGCTATCATGTAAACTAGAGTCAAGCTTAATGAAATGCAGAGTATTAGAAGATGGAAGCATATTACCTAATGAATAAGACTTTTCCCTCCTCTATACATTCTCTTCTAATTTGTTCTTCTTTCACTTCAATAGCATTTAAGTTAGATTTGATTCATTTGAACTCCTAAATCCTTCATGAGGTTATCAATCATTTGTTAGTTTTAAAGATGTAATTGTTCATTCTCCTATTGGAGTTGAAAATTAAAAGCATATAATTGCTTCATCCTCTCTTATCAACTTAGTTCCCTATGGGGTTCTTGTTGCATATACCCTTCATGATAGTTGCAACCATAATACTCTAGCTCTTGCACATGGATGGTAAGGTTGGTAGCATGGCCATTGAACTTGTTGTGCTTGTCTTTGTTAGCTCAAGTATACTATAAAGCATTGATATAGCTTCATCCATCTTCTGAAGAATCCTATCATTTATACAAGAATTATAGACACCTTGATTAGACATACAATAGCCACCCATTTTTAAGCAAAGAATATGAGAAGCATAATTACCTTAAGCACAAAACAAATCACTAACAAACTACAACTATTATTAACTCTAAAGTAAGAAAATTAAAATCAATTGAAACTAATAACTACCTAACAACAAAAAACACTAAAAATAGAGGAGTATCGTACAAAATAAAATCACCAAAAATAAAGAAAATAAATCCAGAAAAATTGAAAAAATATTAGAAAATTCAAAAAAATACTAAAAAATTAAAAAAGTACCTTAAACATTAGAATTTGGCCTAAACATAGTGCACTTAATAATTTTACTATTACTTTTGCTTAAAACACCCAAAAACCTTAGAAAACAAAGTTTGAGAATTTTTTAGGGCAAGTTAAACAAAAAATCTAGCAAGCAAAGTAATTGATTCAAGTAAACTGAAAAAGACCATAAACCAAGTTCAAAGCAGGGCAAAAACCAAACAAAAATATAGCTAAGACACATATAAAACCTTTTCAAACAATTGACAATCCAATTTCCCCCAACAATGGTGCCAAATTTGATGGTTGTGTCAAGTAACCTTAAATAAACTAGGTTGGAAAAGATTTATAATATAGGGTGCAACTTAAATCATTTCTTTGAAAATGGATTTCAATATTTAAAAGAAGCCCCTCTAAGTGTGAGATAAATCTAAAAGCTACCTAATTAAAAAGGGGTTTTAAATTAATCGAACTAACTAAAATTTGATTTTCTAAGTGTTAGTGGCACAACCTAGGTCATTTCCTTTGGAAATGGAGTTGAATGTTCAATTAGATTTTATAAGTGTTAAAAGATCCTAGAACTACCTAATTTGGGGGGGTTTTTGATTGAATTAAACAAAGTAAAATGAAATTGAATTAAAGCTCCTAATTTTTACCTAATTAGATGAATTATGGTTGATAATGGACTTGTGACTAGCTTTGGATTTGTCTCTTGGTATCCACTATCCTTATCCTAAATCCAATTGTGATTAATTCTAGCCCTAAGAGTCCTTATTTGTGTCAAATACAAATTATCTTGAGTTACCACGCAAGAATCAAGGGATTAACAATTTAATGTTGAATTGAAACCTCAATCCAGCATCACAATCGTTAACTCTTGTCATTAAGATCAATGAACACTTGAATTGAATGATTAATTGATCAATTAACCTCTGAATTAACACCCTAGGATGTTTAATTAACCAACCAAACTCCAAGAAATCTTTAAATTAAACAATAGAGCTTATAATTTCACTCATGCATTTCATCGAACACCTTCATGGTATACATGGAAAATTAAAGGAAAGTGTAAAATTTAGTGTTTAATCCCACCAATTAATCAACAAAAAGGCTTCCTAATTAGTGTCTAACTAGCCACTAATTACAATTACACAAATTCCTAATCAAATACAATTTAACCAAGCTTGTACAAGAAAAAGAAAAAGTGTAGGAAAGTAGAAATCCTTAGCCAAAATTCTGCCTGCAATTCCATGAATTTAAGCTTCTCCAAGGTCTTTCTTCCTTGCTAGTCACAGATGGAGATTAGAGCTTCATTGGAGGTGGAATGGAAAAATGGCGTGGAGTTACTCTCTAGATGTGAAATGGATGAAGAGGCGTGAATGAATGTGCACCAAATGGATTTACGATGGATTAATGGTTCTGTACCCTAGCCTCCAGCCTCTCATGTGCTGCCCATGTGTATTTTTTCTCCTTATGTGTCACATGCTTATTTAATCTTTAGCCCAGGCTTTACATGATTTGGATGAATGAATTGATGCATAACGTGCTACTCTCATGTGCTCCTCACATGAGCTGCTTCATTTCCATGTCATCTTCTTTGTTCCAACCATATTCAACTCGTGCAACCCGTGGCTTCTCTTATTTCATGTTTCTTCCAAGCTCTTTCATGCTTCTTCATTTAACACAGCTCCCCTATCTTCTCTTTCCATGTTTTTTTCACGTTGCTGTCCAGCCTTCAGCTCCTTCTCTCAAGCGCTCCACGTTGACTGCTTTTATGTGTTGCCTCTCTTTATCTCACTATACTCTAGCATCTTTTAACTAGCAATTCGAGCTTGCTTGCTTCATGTTTTACTCATGAGACTTCTCCTCCCATTTTCACTGCTGCCCCATGCTTCATTTACTTATGTTTTTATTCTGCCAGCTCCCAAGTTCTGCCTGAGTTTCATTTCTCTTCCACGCTCTATCTAGCTCTCCTAGCTTCAGCCTTCTAATCACCACAACCTTGTTCATGAGTTTTCCAAGTTAGCTATTGCTCAAGCGAGCTGCTGTTTGCATGAGACAACTCGAGCCTTTGTTAGACCACGTAAATCTCCCCATGTGTGCTTCTCTCAAGTTCTTGCTATTCTGGCTTCTTCATGATATTCTTCTCCTCTGTTTTGCTCACATTTCCACGTAACATCTACTCACTTTCCACATTAGTTGCCCCTGCATGTGTACATTACGTGGCATGGGTGAACTATGAGTGTATGGAAAAAGGATGTATGTGTGTGTATAATGTGTGAGGAATGAGCTGGACTGTATGTCCATGGAATGGATAATCGTGGAGTGGATAATGTGTGTAATGTGGCCATGTGGATAGCTCATGTGTGTGCTTAAATCACAACTCATTCATCTCATTCAATTTTTGTCCTTTTTTTTATATTCTTACAAGAAAATGCATTCAAATTGTGGAAATTATTTCCTTTTGAGATTGTATACTCTTCTCTTTTTCTTCTTCAATTCAATTTTCTATTCAATCTCTAATTACCCATTAAAAATCTGCACAATTAATAGGAAATATTTAATATAAAAAATTCACAAAAATCATTTAAAGAAATTTAAACATTAAAATTCAATAATTTTGCAAATAAATTCCTAAAGTGCAAAAGTAGCTATTAAAATAAAATGTCATCTAATTAAAATCCAAAAGTCATATTTAGTCATTAAAAACTCTAAATTAAAAGGAATAGGAGATATAAAAATAACATTTATCAACTAACTAAAATTTAAATTGAATTAAAGTTCCTAACTACTACCTAAATGCATGAATTAAGAACAACTAATGGACATGTGACTAGCTTTGGACTTATCCTTTGGTATCTACCATCCTTATCCTAATTCAATTATCATTGGTTCTAGTTTAAGAGTTCCTATTTGTGTTCATGCAAGTTATCTTGAGTAACCATGCAAGATTCAAGATATTAACAATTTGATGTTGAATTGAAACCTCAACTCTACATTGAATCATTAATTCTTGTCTTTAGGATTAATAAACACTTAATTTGAGTGATTAATCAATTGGTTAGCCTTTGAATTTTCATCCTAGGATGTTCAATTAATCAATTAAACTCAAAGGAATCCTTAATTCAAACAATTAAGCACACAATTTCTAACATGCATTTCATCAAATACCTTGACCGCACAAATGGAAAATTGAAGGAAAATGGAAAATCCAGAACTTAAATTAATTTATTAATCATCATTACTCTCCTACTTGATATCTAACCAGCTATCAATTACAAACCACACTAATCTTAGTCAATTATAAGCTCAACCAAGAAAGTTCAAGAATAAGAATTGATGTAGAAAAAGAGAAAAAAATGAAATAAGAATCTTAGCTTAATCCTTAACAATCTCCACGGATTCAAGCTTCAATAAAGGTCTTCATCCTAGCTAGCCATGTGATGACCCTAACTTCTAACCATAGTAATTAGGGGTAAAGATATGATTAATAATCATAATTTAAGGTTTGAAGTCATTTCGATGACTTACATTAGGAAAAAGTAGTAAATCTTAATGTTATTAAAGTCATTAACTAAATATTTAGAACCATTCATGTATATAAGTGAAACAAATCCCTAATTAAAAGCCTTTAAATCTATTACCCATTAATTTTCAACTCTCAAGGACCCCTCACCAGTGTCTCTAAGTCATCCCTTGATGTTGCCATAGGAAAAACTAAGGTTTCCAGGTTAATATAAGAGTTTGAAAACCTTCGCCACAGCTAAATGCCTTTACACCGTGGCCAATTACTCTCGGGTTCAACTCTTTACACCTTCAAAAATTTTGCACATTTCACCATGGCCAAATACCCCTTTCGCCTGGCAAATTAACTTCTAGAACACCACTAGACTTGCTTCACACATTTCACCGCAGCTAACATCGCTCTTCGCCGTGGCCAATTCCTTTTTGTTTCTTTCCCTAGGCAACTTTGTCACATTTGGTTGTGGCTAATTCCATTTTGGCCGCAGCCAATTCTCTTATGTTCCTGTAACTTTCAAATTTCCTCCCATGTACTACAATTCTCCCTCTAGGAACACTTTAAGACCACTCTCCTGTAATTAGTGAGACTTTAATGGCATTTATCTACTTGATTTACCTAGTTAATCTATCATTTTCCACTTTAAGATTTAGGTATTGATTCCTACTCGTCAATCTATCATATATAAGCAAGTTCCATGTGATACTAATGAACATCCAGATTCATAAACAACCAATATTATTTAGATACATATCTCATTGGAAGTTTCATACATCATTAGTTTGAGTTACCATCAAGGCATCACATGATTACATTTCCAAATAGCAAACCATGTCACAAGGTCAATAAGGTCTCAAATCAAATACACTAGCACATACATCAAATACTAGATTGTATAAGGCCTAACTTCCTATTAGATACATCATAAGTTACCAAAACGTAAAGCTCCTACACTTGGCAACATGATTACATGATGATGCTATACAAGGAGAAATACAAAACTTAGCATCTACTCTATGCAACTCAACCCAAGTGTAGCCTCCCCTACACATGGTAGAGTTTATGGATTCTCATCCACTTGCTTCCCTTTATCCTTACCTAAAGAACCTTCACCTAAAATGGTTAACCCATGAAATAGGGTGAGATGCAAATCTCAATAACTGAAGTAATTTCCATTCATATAATCCAATTTAATTAACATAAATGCATGAATCAAAATGACCATTAGAATTATATCTGTCATATCAATAAATAGCCAACCAATTCATTTAACATTTCAAATCATTCATGTATAGCAAATATAAAATTAAAGCAGATATATACATGGAATTAATATAATCCTTGGTTACCTCACTTTTAGCTAATTTGGGAAGCTAACAACAGTACCAAAATCCTCATATAATCACAACATCAAAAAATTACCACTCTAAGTTAGTCTATGACCATTCCCATTCATCAATTATGGCAACAACCCAATAATTAAAGAATTAATCCATCAATACTTGCCTAAAAGACACTTACCCAGCCACTAAGAGACTCAATTTCGGATTTTACCTTCTCAAGCCCAGAAACTTCAAAATATCACCCTACATTATCATTATTTTTGCATTGAAATAGAGCCCATATCATAAGTCAGCTAATGGGGTCTCTAACTAGCAAAGAAAGCATTAAAATAAGGAGTTTATACTTACCTAACAACACTTCTAGCCTTAACCTACGAAATTTCACCATGAAAATACCAAATAACAAGTTTTAGATTTTGGGTGTAGATGAAATGCTCCAAATGAAACATTAATTAGGTCAAATTGAAGAGAAAGAGGTGAGGATCAAGTTATATAACAAGTGCCTTGGCTGATTTTGAGCTTAAAAGTGAGAAATGGTGAAAATGTGTCAAGAACCCTAGCCCCTCTCCAAGACCTTTGAAAATTGCCTTATGTTTCTTGTGGTTTTATAGAATGGGGGCTGGTCAAACTAATTTTAGGGTTTTAAGTTAGGTCTTACATGGGTTATGGGTTGACCTATCAGCCTAAGAACCAATTGGGCTCTTACTAGTTGTTAGGCTAATATTTTAATTTGTTAAGCCAACTATAAGAGTTCAAATTTTTAGTTGGGTTAGGCTAAGTTTCAATAGTTCACTTAGTTTGGGTTTGCATAAGGAAAGTTAGGCTAACTATAAGGGTTTGTGTAAATAGGGTCTTGAGCCTCTACCTCACTAAACCTAATTAGGCCAAGGCTAAGTGGTCTTTCTCTTTGGGCCAAGTCTCACAATGAGAAGTTGGATCTGCACCTATAATCATTAGACCTTTAGAAATCCTTATCCATAGCTTACTAAAATAAATTTTGGGTCCAAATTAAGCTTTAACTCAATTGAAATCTTAAACTCATATTAATAATTTATTTCTCTATAAATTCCTATTCATATAGCTTGTCCAATTATTCCATAATAATTATTCTTAATTCATCCAAATTCATGATTAACACCTTAATTAATTTTCGGGTGTTACATTCTCCCCTCCTTTTAGAAATTTTGTCCTCAAAATTAGACATACCTTACTCAAATAATATAGGATAATCCTTCCTCATTACTTCATTCGGAGTAAGTCCCTTCCATACTAATTTTACTAGAAGGATGTCCTTATTACGTAGTTGTTTGACTTTTGAGTCCACAATCCTTTCTGACTCAACCACATAAGACAAATATCTCATAGATGCACACTCTCATGCGAAGGGTTATGGTTATACCTTTTCAATTAGGACACGTGGAACACATGATGCAATCTGGCCAGGTTTGAAGGTATAACAACTCTATAGGCCACAGGTTCTATTCTTTTAAAGATTTGGAAAGGACCAAGATAATGAGGACTAAGCTTTCTTGTCCTGATAGACCATCTTACACCCATCACCAGAGTAGCCTTAAGGAACACATGGTCTCCTACCTAAAATTCTAAAGGTCTCCTTTTCTTATCCGTATAACTCTTTTGCCTACTCTAGGCAGCCAACAACTTCTTTCTAATGAGTTTTATTTGGCAAGTGGTTTAGTCCACGATGTTTGGTCTTAAAAGACTCCTCTCACCGAGCTCTACCCAACATAAGGGTGACTTGCACTTTCTCCCATAAAGTGTTTCAAATGGTGCCATTTGGATACTGGAATGGTAACTATTATTGTAGGCAAATTCAACTAAGGGCAAGTACATATCCCAGTTCCCCTTCAATTCTAACACACTAGCTCTAAGCATGTCCTCAAAGGTTTAAATAGTTCTCTTAGTCTGTCCATCTGATTGAGGATGATAGGCAGTGCTAAAATTGAGACTAGTGCCTAAAGCTTCTTGTAGAGACAGCCAAAATTTCAATGTGAACCTTTGGTCTTTATTTGACATAATGCTATTAGGGATACCATGTAATCTCACAATCTCACGAACATACAACTGGGCTAATCTATCCAGAGGATAAGTGGATCTAATAGGTAGAAAGTGGGCAGACTTCATTAATCTATCCATAATCACCTAAATAACATCATAACCTGAGGATGTTCTAGGCAAACTCATCACAAAATCTATGGATATGCTATCCCATTTCCATTATGGAATCTCTAAAGGATGTAACAAACTTGCAAGTCTTTGGTGTTCAATCTTAACCCTTTGACAAACAAGACATCTAGCAACAAACTTCGCTATGTTCAACTTCATCCTAGGCTACAAAAAACTCTTCTTAAGATCCCTATACATCTTAGTGGTGCCCAAATGAATAATATACCTACTCTTATGAACTTCTGACAACACTATATTCTTTAACTCTTCATCCTTGGGTATGCACACGCTACCTTGGTACCTCACCAAGCCATCTTCTGATAGGGCAAAATCTTTGACCTCACCACACCCCAATTGCTTTCTAATTCTTCCCCATTATTCATCTATCTCTTAGGCCTCTTTAATCCTCTTCCTAAGGTCATTTTCTATCCTTAATTTTCCTAAAAGAAGGCTACTAGAATGTACTGAAATGGATAAGTTCAAATTTCTCAATTCCTTAATCAACTTTTGCTCTCTAAGCATCATCATTGCCATAAAAATAGATTTCCTACTCAAGGCATTAGTGACCACATTCGCCTTCCCTGGATGATATTTTGAGGAGAAATCATAGTCCTTAAGGAATTCTATTCACCTTCTTTGCACCATAGAGATAGTGCCTTGATGTTGCCAATGTTCAACTCTTTCTAGTCAAATAGATACTTCAAACTCTTGTGATCACTATATATCTCAAATTGTGCACCATAGAGATAGTGCCTCTAAATCTTAAAGGCAAAAACTATAGCTGCTAGCTCTAGATCATAGGTGGGGTAATTTTCCTCAAGGTCGTATGTGGGGTAATTTTTCTTATGAGGTCTAAGTTTACTAGAAGTATAAGCTATCACCATACCTTGTTGCATTAAAACATACCCTAATCACTTCTTAGAAGCATCACTATAGACTATGTATGTCTCTTTATATAGGTGCGGTGGTAAGCCTATCCTTAAGCTCCTTAAAAGCATTCTCACACTTGGCATCCCACACAAATGGTTAGTCCTTCTTAGTCAATTTAGTCAAAGGTATAGCTAATTAAGAAAATCCCTTAATGAATCTTCTATAGTAGCCAGCTAGACTTAAAAAGCTGCAAATTTTGGTCACCATTTTGGGTCTCTCCCAATTTAGTACCGCTTCTACCTTTCTAGAATCTACCGCTACCCCTTGTTTTGATATTACATGGCCTAAGAATTTAACTTCTTATAACCAAAACTCGTACTTGCTCAACTTAGCATACAATTGATGTTCTCTTAATGTTTGAAGAACTATCCTAAGATGCTCTTCACTACTTTTAGAGTAGATAAGGATGTCATCAATGAATACTACTATAAACTAGTTAAGATAGGGCCTAAAAATCCTATTCATGTAATCCATGAAAATGGTAAGGGCATTGGTTAACTCAAAAGATATAACTAGGAACTCATAATAGCCATATCGAATCCTAAAAGCAGTTTTATGTATATCCTCAGCCCTAACTCTAAGTTGGTAATATCTCGATCTAAGGTCAATCTTTGAAAAGACCAATGCTCTAGCTAATTGGTCAAGTAAGTCATCAATTCTAGGCAAATGATATTTATTTTTGATGGTTACTTGATTCAATTGCTTATAGCCAATACAAAGCTTGAGGCTACCATCCTTTTTCTTGACAAATAACACTGGTACTCCTCATGAAGACACACTTGGCCTAATAAACCCTTTTTCAAATAACTCTTCTAATTAACTCTTCAACTCAACTAACTTTGCAGGTGCCATTCTATACGGGGCCTTAGAAATCGAACCTATATCGGCTACCAAATTAATGAAAAATTCTAACTCTCTCTCTGGAGGTAGTCCATTAAACTCTTTAGGGAAAAACTTTAGGGAGCTCTCTAATCACAGATATATCCCCTAACCCATCATCAACCTCAATATGTAATGAAAAGAATACTAGAAACCCCTGGTAACCATGCCTAAGGTACCTCCTAGCTTAGGTGGCAAACACACAAGCAAGCTCAGCCTCAGGACAAGTTTCAGGTGTATTAGCAGGTAAAGAAACAATCTTATGGTTGTAATCAAGTATTACATTATTAGCCGCAACCAGTTCATACCAATGATTACATTAAAATCACATAAAGGGATGCAAATCAGGTCAAGGGTAGTATAATGGCTATTCAATTGTATAATACAATTCAAGCATACATAAGATGTAATCATAAAATATCCAGTGGGGATGGACACAGATAGTTCAAATGGCAATAGGCTAATTTTGAGACCCAGACGTTTAACACAGTCATATGAGATGAATAAGTGGGTCACACCTGAGTTAAACAATGCATCTATAACATGATTATGGACAAATAAAGTACCTCAAATCAGACTAGGGAATCTACTAGCCTCTTGCTACGTAAATGCAAAGACCCTTCCATGGGTAGGGCTTAACAGATAAGGTCGACTCTCTTAACATCGAGCAAGTCTTTACATAGTGTCCAGGTTTCCCACAATTATAGCACATCAGGCATGGTCCATTACCATGGCTCTTCACATTTGACACAAGTTGATAGGACACTAGCTACACTCTTTGGGGGTCCCATACTCCTTCTTTAAGGAACATTTCTTAGGGGTGGTCTCTTACCCCAAGAGCCACTCCCATTGTTGACTCCCTTCTTACTTCCACCCTAAAGGGCTCTATGACCCAGTCACGCTTAACCTCTATGGTCTTCTTTCACTTAGCCTCACTTTCCATCATGGCCCTCTCTGTTACTCTACATGTCTCTACCAATTCATTAAAATTATGGATTTGTAGGAATACAAGTTTGTCCTTCAACTTTGGTTTCAGGCCTCTTTCAAATATTTCAGCCTTCCATGGCTCATCATCAAATCATTTTAAGTTAGCGGAGAAGCGAGACAATTGAATGAACTTAGTTGCATACTGATCCACATTCATGTTCCCTTGTTCAAGGAAGTTAAACTCAGCTTCCTTGTCAGCCCTCACTGAAGGTGGGAAATATTTGCTCTCAAAGGTGGTTTGGAAACTCTCCTAAGTCAAGGGTATCCCCCTTGAAGTTAATAGCCTAAAGGCACTCCTCCACCAATGCTTAGCCTCACCTTCTAACTTATATATAGCTAACTTTACCTTTTGCTCTGTGGTGTATGTCATGACCTCAAAGATCTTCTATAGTTGCATTAGCCACCTCTCAACCTTCTCAGTGTCCAACTTCCCTAAAAACAATGGAGGATCAACCTTTCTAAACTTGGCTAACATAACAGAGAGGTCACCATCCTCCCTTTGGTGTCCCATACCAAGGTTCTGACCAGCACCTATATGGTTCTCCATCGACACTTCTTGATCTTACTTATTCATGGTTTCATGAAGCTGTTGTAGCACTTGAGTAGTTGCTGCATGAGCCTCGACTTGCTCTTGAAGTTGGTCAGTCATTGCTCTAACTGTAGCTTCATAGGCCTTAGTTTGTTCTCTCATTCGGTTGGCCATTACAACCATGGCCTCTCACATTTCTCTTAGCATCTCGGCAGTTTCTCTACGTGCAACCATCTTACTCTGTAATGCCACAAGCACAATCATAAGCATCCCCCATTAAGCTATAATCTAAGGACAATTCAAATACAACTCCACCCATAGTAGGTATATACAAGTATAGGAGTCATTACCAGGTTAAAATGTTCCTATTCCTATCATTCATGCATCATAATTGCTAAGTTTTCTAACTACATGGTTATAAATCAAACACAATTGCCTGAACCATTACTCTGATACCAAATGTGATGACCCTAACTTCTAACATAGTAATTAGGGTTAAAAATGTGATTAATAATCATAATTTAAGGTTTGAAGTCATTTCGATTACTTACATTAGGAAAAAGTAGCGAAATTTAAATCTTAATGTTATTAGAGTCATTAACCAAATATTTACAACCATTCATGTACATAAGTGAAACAAATCCCCAATTAAAAGGCTTTAAATCTATTATCCTTTAATTTTCAACTCTCAAGGACCCTTCACCAATGTTTCCAAGTCATCCCTTGATGTTGCCATAAGAAAAACCAAGGTTTCTAGGTTAATATAAAAGTTTGAGAACCTTTGCCGTAGCTAAATGCCTTTATGCTATGGCCAATTACTCTCAGGTTCAACTCCTTACACCTTCATAAATTTTGCACATTTCACCATGGCCAAATATCCCTTTTGCCAAGGCAAATTAACCTCTGGAACACCTCTAGACTTGCCTCTCACATTTTGTTACAGCTAACATCACTCTTCACCGCGGCCAATTCCTTTCTGTTTCCTTCCTTAGGCAACTTCATTACATTTGGCTATGGCTAATTCCATTTTGGTCATGCCCAATTCTCCTCTGTTCCTATAACTCTCAAATTTCCTCCCATGCACTACAATTCTCCCTCTAAGAACACTCTAAGACCACTCTCCTGTAATTAGTAAGACTCTAATGGCATTTATCTACTTGATTTACCTAGCTAATCTATCATTATCCACTTTAAGATTTAGGTATTGATTCTTACCCGTCAATCTACCACATATAAGCAAGTTCCATGTGATACTAATGAACATCCATATTCATAAACAACTAATATTATTATTCAGATACATATCTCATTGGAAGTTTCATACATCATTAGTTTGAGTTACCATCAAGGCATCACATGATTACATTTCCAAATAGCGAACCATGTCACATGGTCAATAAGGTCTCAAATTAGATACACAAGCACATACATCAAATACTAGATTTTATAAGGCCTAACTTCTTATTAGATACATCATAAGTTACCAAAGTGTAAAGCTCTTACACTTGGCAACATGATTACATGATGATGCTATACAAGGAGAAATACAAAACGTAGCATCTACTCTACTCAGCTCAGCCTAAGTGTAGCCTCCCCTACACATGGTGAAGTTTATGGATTCTTATCCACTTGCATCCCCTTATCCTTACTTGAAGGACCTTCACCTAAAATGGTTAGACCATGAAATGGGGTGAGATGCAAATCTCAATGATCAAGGTAATTTCCATTCATATAATCTAATTTAATTAACATAAATGTATGAATCAAAATGACCATTAGAATTATATCTATCATATCAATAAATGAAACAATTAAGTTACTGTGATTACCATCCTATAATACCAATCACATTTCCATATGTTAAAGGCTAATAACACTAAGAAGGGCCCGTCCATAGCACCCACTCCTCAATGAGTACAATTAGGGCTCAGTGCGTCTGGGGTCTGATCATAACCCGATACCCAATCGAAGCACATGCATAGGTGGCAGTTGCACCACAACTCCACTATGGACTCGTAAGGTCTAAACACAATACAATAGATAGCCAACCAATTCAATTAGCATTTCAAATCATTCATGTGCAGTAAATATAAAATTAAAGTAGATATATGTATGGAATTAATATAATCATCGGTTGCCTCACTTGTAGGCAATTTGGGAAGTTAACAGTAGTACCAAAATCCTCCTATATTCATAACATCATAAAATTACCACTCTAAGTCAATCCATTACCATCCCCATTCATCAATTATGGCAAAAACCTAATAATCAAAGAATTAATCCATCAATACTTGTCTAAGGGACACTTACCCAGCTACCAAGAGACTCAATTTTAGATTTTACCTTCTCTAGCCTAAAAACTTCAAAATATTGCCCTACATTATGATTATTTTAGCATAGAAATAGAGCCCATATCATAAGTCAGCTAATGGGATTTCTAACTAGTAGAAAAAGCATTAAAATAATGAGTTTATACTTACCTAACAACACCCCTAGCCTCAACCTATGAAATTTCACCTTAAAAACACCAAATAACAAGTTTTATATTTTGGGTGTGGCTGAAATGCTCCAAATGAAACATTAATCAGGTCAAATTGAAGAGAAAGAGGTGAGGATTAAGTTATATAACAATTACTTTGGCTAATTTTGAGCTTATAAGTGAGAAATGGTGAAAATGTGTCAAGAACCTTAGCCCTCTCCAAGAGCTCCGAAAATTGCCTTATGTTTCTCATGGTTCTATAGAATGGGGAGTGGCCAAACTGATTTTAAGGTTTTAAGTTGGGTCTTACATGGGTTATGGGTTGACCCATCAGCCCAAGGACCTATTGGGCTCCTACTAGTTGTTGGGCTAATGTTTTAATTTGTTAGGCCAATTACAAGAGTTCATATTTCTAGTTAGGTTAGGCCAAATTTCAAGAGTTCACTTAGTTTAGGTTTGCATAAGGAAAGTTAGGCTAATTATAAAGGTTTGTGTAAATAAGGTCTTGGACCTCTACCTCACTAAACCCAATTAGGCCAATGCTAAGTGGTCTTTCTTTTGGGCTAAGTCTCATAATAAGAAGTTAGGTCTGCACCTATAATCATTGGGCCTCCATAAATCCTTATCCATGGCTTACTAAAATAAATTTTGGGCCCAAATTAAGCTTTAACCCAATTGAAATTTTAAACCCATATTAATAATTTATTTTTCTATAAATTCCCATTCATATAGCTTGTCTAATTATTCTATAATAATTATTTTTAATTATCCCATATCTATGATTAACACCTTAATTAATTTTGGCGTGTTACAAGCCACAAGATGAGATTAGTGGTTCATAGATTGGAAATTAATGAAGGAGATATGGATGGAAGAAGCTACAGCTAAAGGGAGATGAGAATGGATGATGGAAGAATAGAATGGATGAATGATTGATTCGTGGATGATCCCTGGATCTGCCCAAGCTTCCTTTTTAAATCATGTGCCTTCCTCTCTCAAGTCACATGTTTCTCATTTACTCTCCCTCATGTACTTGTTTCTTCTTTTACATGCCCATGACTTCATCTTCCACGTATGTTGTTTCATTATTCCATCACATCTTGGGCCCGTGCATGAACGTCCATATGCATTTACGTGTGTTTTATTCGTGTTTGTTTCTTCTTCTTTTCACCTTTCATGTATGCCCCTTCAACCTGTGCCTCTTTTTCCTTCTCTCCCTAATAACCTTTTGCCTAAGTCTATCTTTTATATTCATTCCCATTTAGTTTTTTCTTCTCCACATCAGTCTTAGTGAACCCAAGACACTCCTCTCCACTCTCCACTCTAGCCTCACATGCTCTCTTTTAGCCTGTGGCTTTATCTGTTGCTTACTCTTCTGATCCCATAGTTCCACCTTAGCCTTCATCATGTGATTTCTTATATGCAACTGCTGTGTGTTTTTTCTACCCTATGCTGCTTCTCTCTTTGTGTGAGTCTGCATGTATAAGCGAAAGAATGAATGCATGAATACTAGAGTGGGCCCATGGCATTTGTATGTGATGAGAGAGTGCCAAACGAAGGTGGAAGTGCCTACTCTGTGTGTGTGAGCTTATGGAGTGAGCTACCTACATGCCATTTCCATGTCAACTCGTGAATGTATTTGTGAATGTCGTGGCCAACTTGGAGTTGCTTCTTATGACACGAGAATGTGATGCATGGAAAGAGTGTGTGAATATATGAAGTCGTCTACATGGAATGCTTGCTACATGTGAGTGTGTGGCCTATACATGTGCTTCTTGTTTCTAGATGAAAGAGTGAAATGAGTGAAATGTATCTATGTAAGATGAGAGTTAGAGAAAGTCTGTGTATCAACATGAGAGTGAGCTAGAAAATGGAATGCAACAAATGTATGTGATTAGTGGGCCTATGCATGCTTCATGTAGATTCTTTTGTACTGATGTGTGCAACTTAGAGGTGTGATAAGCCGCTACGTGGAGCTGCTATGTGTATTTAAGTGGATGAAGCCATGTATATATGACCTAGACTTGTGTAAGTGATGTGTGTATTTAAGTGTCATGACTTCATATGTGTGAGCATGAATGAAGTATGTAGCAACATGAGTAGGCTGGGCATGGATGTGAGAGAGCCTTAGAGTGTGTGATATGAATCTAATGCATATGCCTTCAATTCGTGCCATTCCCTTCATATATCCACTTCAACTCCACTTCTTCTTATCTTTTTTTTTTAATTTTCCATTAAAAAGTCTACACAAATCATATAAGATATTGAGTAGGAAAATTTACAAACTTATTTTAAAAGAAATTTATGCATTAAAATCCAATACTTTTGCAAAAAAAATTTATAAAGTGCAGAAATGCCCAATAAAATCAAATATCCTTTAATTAAATCAATCAAACCTTAATTTATTATTAAAATGCCCAAATTAAGGAGAATAAAATATATAGAAAAGGTGTTTATCGGTATCCATGGCCCTTTTCTAGTTCAAATTTGGTCTTGGGTGTTTTATAACATCTTAGAGTTCCAAAACTTCTAAGGTGTAACAAAAACCCTAGGTGCCCTAACTTGAATTCTATAGTTTCTTAATTGATTCTCGTTGCATAATCTTAATTTCTATGCTTTAAAACCCCTATTTCTATCAAGTTTTGGCCAAAATCAAACTCCTTTTAGGATTTCTATATCTAGACCAAACATAGAGGGGAGAAGAACTCAAAGGAAGAGTAAGCTTTCTAGCCTAATCCATATATTACTTGAAATAACTCTTGATGGAAAATATTTTAGTGCAATTAGTTTCCTCCAAAGAGTTTCTTCATCTAAGAGTTCAGCCATAAAACTCACTCTTTTATGAAACCAAAACTACTAAAAGAAAGAGGAAAGGAAGTAGATAAATGTTCATAATAACATCATAGGCAAATTTGGCATGTTTAGTTGCCTTTATATGGCTTTCATCCCTATGCTTCCTCCTCCTTCATCTCACATCCTTGGCTACTGGTTTGGGTTGAAATAGGCCAATTCTAACATGGTAGAGGGTGGCGTGACTCATATATAAAGGAAGAAGGGGGTTTTAAAATTTACTTTGAAAATTTTGGGATGTAAAACAATTTAGAAAAATTTGACCAAAGTTTTGGTCAACTGACATATTAAATTGTACATCGCTATGGTTTTAGCCATCTTCATAATTCCTATAGTTTTCAAGGCTTCTAAAAGACTAGTGAGCTTAATTTAGCATTTAAACCCTCTTTTTTAAGTTTCTAAAATTTTACACAAAATTATGACTTTGTCACTACTTTATCTATTTAATCTATTTAGCCATTTTGGCCCCGATTTTTAAGTCATTCGATATTTTATAACCTAATTTCTAGATATTTTAATTAATATTTTACCCTTAATTATCCTTAATTCATTTTTCTTTAAGGTCCTCTTTCATTATCATACAAGTTCTAATTTAGTTTTAAATAACTGAGTGTTACAATAGCTACATGATTCTTTATTTAGTAAAAAATGACTATGCGTACTTCAAACATATTTTTTTGCAAGATTTCAAGCTAAATACATATCATAATCAATATTCTCACCATCACAAACAACAAGTTTCACTAAGAAAAACATCACACCTTTTCTCTCTCTCTCTCTCTCTCTCTCTAGTTAAAACTATAAGGCCTTTAAGGTTTCAAATTTACATAGTTCCATGGCTTGAATCATACCTTATTTGAAAGAGCTCTTAGTGGTGATTCTTTTGGTGAAATTTAATGTAATATCTGGTCTTCCTAAAACTAAACTAGAACTAGTTAGATACTAAAGGAAGACATTAAAATAAAATGAAAAGAGATGAAATAAGGATTGAATTATCTAAGCATCCAGAAATAAGGATCATGGTTAATGATGACTCAAAATTAGAGCAAAAATGGCTAAATAAAGAAACTGATAACGTAATGGCAAAATCATAAATTTGGGCAACTTTTTAGAAGCTCAAAGGACAAAGTTTTAAATGGAAAAATTAAGTTTCCTAGGGTTCTTAGAGGCCCTAAAAACCATTGGAATAGTGAGAATGACCAAAACTCTTCTGGTAGGCGATTTAGGCTGTTAATTGACTTGAACTTTGACAAGATGATTTGTTAAGGTTCCAAAGCCCATAAATTTGAATGTAAATGTTTTTAAGAAACTAGAGGATCTAAATTTTTATATAAAAATAATGTTTCTTAAAAAGGATACAAGACAATAAAAAATGGAGTGATCAAAGTTCAAGGGCATGGATGAAATTTTGAAAATGTTCTAAAATATCCTCCCTTCCTTATCATAAAGCTACATGACCTCCTACTACCATTAGAACTAACCTAGACAAGATTTAAGAGGTTTGAAAATGGCATCCAAAAAGGGGGAAGAGAGAAGGAAGAAAAGGCAAAATAGGTATAAAAATTTGCAAAATTTTATGGTATTACTTTCACTAACCTTCCTCTTCTCTCTAAGCTCTCACTAATAGTGGGTTTAACTTCTTGAAAGGAGTATTTTTATGGTTGGTCTCTTGGAAGAAGGAGAGGATTTGAGAAAACCATTAATAGCACTAAATTCTCTATTGAATAAGAATTAAATAAAATAAGATACAAGCTAAAATACTTGCTCTTTTCTTATGTTCTTCTTTTATATTGGTTCAGCCTCACGATGGGGATTATATAGGGAATAGGTTTGTCATTGAAACATGTTAAGAATAGGGGTTATGAAGGGTGTAGAGTAAGATTATGTAATTGGAATTAAGAAGAAAGCCATAGAATGCAACTTATGGATATTAGGGTTTCTATTGCACTTAGGGAGTTTTGGAACCATTCAAAGGTATTTTAAGCTATATGAATTCATAATTAAGTTATAGAAAAACCAATAAATATATGAATGCACCAAATTCCTAAAGAGAAGAAATAAAACTCCAATTGGAGCCCTCTTGCATCGTGGTTTGACCAAGCTAAGGTTGGGGTACCTAAGGAGTATTTTCTTGAGTTCTAATGGATTTAGAGACTTAAATATGATTAATAAATAATTATGGAAGTATTGGATTGAATTTAGGAGCCCTAAATTGAAAGTTAAATTTTTAGAGCTTAAATGAGGTTAAAGAAGCAAGTTGATTTTAAACCCCTCTAACCAAGCATACGATGATTCAAATGAGTTTCTTTAAACAAGAAAAGTCATAGTGTAACACCATAATTCTAAGACTCAACTCATACCATTCCCAATGCCATATTTATCTTGCTTCATGCTATTTCTAGGTCTTATACCATGTATTTCACAAGGAAGCAAGAAGGATAACATTAGAACAATGAATAATTTGCATAATGTCATGGATAAATTTTTCTTTCAGAGTCCCGTGAGCCATATGGACTCATCCATCTCATTCTCATATTTAAATACATAAATAAAACTCATAACAAGCTCAAAATGTGGTCCATACCTCAAGCAAAGGGAGTAGATACACAAAACACAATGATGCAGCCACAAGTAGAATTCCAGATTCTGCCCCTAAATTTTAAAACATCATAACTAATTCTAGAAAAATAAAAATCAGGAACACTATACAATTATGGAAAGACAAAGATGTATAATTTATGATAAAAATAAATCCAGACCATAAAAGTGGCTGCTAGCTACCAAAAATTGATGGACCAGTACTATAGGTCGACTGTCATCACTAATACTAACCTCCAATTTCAAAAATTCATATCTCCTTACTCAAAGGTCAGTTTGGGGTGATCTCAGTGGCCATGGAAATTTTATCATATATCATTTATGCTTGTAACTTTCATGAGCATTGGACATCATTTGGCCTACGAATGACACAAGCCAAGGTTTTGACCATATGAACAGTACTTATATCAGTTCAGCAGAAAAATGGCAAATTTGAAAATTCATAATAATTCCACAGAGCTCCATATACTTTGGTCTTTAGCTTCCTAAAAAGATTTGGATAATATGTACATGTGTGCCAAATTTCATGGGTAAATTCGTTCATTTGGTTAAATCTTGACATTGGGTTAGAAAATGGCTCATTTGGTGTCATATAAGGGATCCAAATGGTCCATTTCAAGTTTTAAGGCAACCATGACCACTTGAGCACGTGGAAGTGCACCAAAATGGCATTCTAAACTTTTCTCAAGGGTACATAAGCCCAGATTTCTCAAACTCACTCATCCACCCCATGCTATACATAAGAATGCATATGTCTAGTCTTGCCATTCCATACCCAAGTCATGCTATTTCATACATTTGGCTCAATTCTCATTCATACGTCATACATTCGGGTATTTATACATGTTCATATAATTACACAACAATTTCATCATGGGATTACATCATATACCATGTGTATGGCTACAAGAGAGACAAAACTAGACCATTTCATACACTTTGATGTCAATCTTCTTCTCCTTGGCTTGGTAGCGTCCATTACCTTACTCAATTGCTCCAACTAGCATGTTAAGACATTGGAGCGGAGGGAATGAGATTCAAAGAATCATAATAGCTCATCTCCCTTTTAATCACACATAAAGTATGTAATACAAGTCTTAAAAATGCATACATGGGCATATTGAAATGTGTGAGCATTCAAGAAACATCTTTGGCATTTGAACAAGTCATAGATAGCATACATAGGCTTGCCAAGTAAGTGGATTAGCCTCACTCATTCACTTATAGATTTTGGACTTGTCTCACCCATTTTCTCTAAGATTTTTTAACTTAACCTTACTCTTGGGATTCAACCTCACTCTTGAGAGACTCTTTACTTTGTCTCAACCAATTTCAAGGGTTCTTAGCTCATCCTCACTATAGCTATAGGGCTCTTAGCTTCTTCACATTCAAGTAAACCAAGGTAAGTATATAAAACATCATTTAGGTTTATAAAACATCATCATGGTACCATGGCATATGAAATCATGCTACAACACTTTTCATGGCTTAAAACACACATACACACATCCAAAGACAAGGTAAGCACACATTCATGCATGAGAGAAGGTGGAGAGAGCTACCTTTGCCACACAAGCATACTCTTTTCTTGAGCCTTGAGTCTTCTCCCTCGACCTCACATACCCAAGGAGGTGAAGATCATTTCTCTTGTCCTAGACACATCACAGGGAAACCAATTATACTCCTGAATCAAATCTAAAGCCATACATTCACTAGAAAAGCTAGGTGGTTCATATAACCCTTTTATGGTTCCATAATGCACTTAATGAACCAACCTTAAGAAAATATCATCTTGGCTCCATTCTATCCATCTATGTATGATTCTTGACTCCATTTAAACCTCTTGGAGTCATCACACAATCAAATCAAGGAGCCTAGGTAGGTGTTGCTTCTTTAAGCCATAATATGGAACCTATGATGCCATCTCACTATCCATGACTTCTAAAATTTTTTCAAGGCTTCCTCTCATACTCTCCTATCATACATGATGCAAAACTAAGCTTGGAAGGAATTAAAACACTCCCTAGGTGCATGAACCCTCCTTGGCTGAGGCTATACTTCCATATGGCACCAATGGAGTTGTTTTAATTTCTTTGATGGGAGAAGCATGTGAAAGGCTCTCTTGGTATCTTAGGAACTCATATATACTCTTAAACAACTTAAGTTACTACTTAGAAGCTTCATCTTAGCCCAGGTGCAACCAAATCCCTAAATTCCATAACTTGCATTCTAAAGCTCCCTTTTCAATTCTAGTTGTATATTCTTAATTCTCATACTCCGTAACCTTTGGTTCCATCAAGACCATGTAAAGAAAAACTCTTTTCCTCACTTTGTCTCTTTAAACCAAAGCTTAAATGGCTTGGAAACACAAGATTTTGCAAGTGTTTCAAGTAAAGTCTTACCTTAAAATGAAGCTCTCTTTGCGTAGATTATTTTCCACCGATTGATTTCTTGAAAAGAGTTTCTTTATGGCTTAGGTTAGACCTGAATCTTCAAGTTTTCACGAAAAGAAAACCTCCATTAGAGAGCTCTTCGAGAGAGGAACAATTTTCCTAATTGGCGCAGGATGAAACGGGGCCGTTTACTTACCTAAACAGAAGCTTAAACTTATTCTCTCTCCCCCCTCTTAATGTCACACCATGGCTACTCAATTTTCTGCAAATGGAAGCTTGGAAAAGGTGATAAGGTGTAATATTACTTAAGAAGCCTCTTTTACAATTTTTCAAAATGACCATTTTACCCCTACACACCTGTTTGCTCTGTTTAGGCTTATTTTAACTCCTTTTTGAGAATCGTCTTTTCCATCATAAAATTTAGGTCCTAATTTATAAAATTCCTTTGGTTTTATCCAAATTGGATTTAAAATCCTCCCGAATAAACTTGTCAAAGTTTGGGTCAACTGACTCTGGAAAATGTCTACGGAGGAGGGGTTTTAATTGTCCTGGGGCTTCTCATAGTTTTTAAGGCCTCTGAGAACCTTGGAGAACTCAAAAATTTCATTTAGAAAGCTCTCTTGTGAGAATTCCAAAATTTTCTCAAAATCATGAAATTGCCATTTCGTTTCGTCAACCTTTTGTTCGAATTTGTTTCTTCATTCTAGCTCCATTTTTCTTTCTGTTTGAGCTTGGAATTCTCATTTTTAGGAGTCTAGAATGCTACATAATTTTTTTGGGACCTTAAATCACTTTATTTGGGGGACTTTCTTTTGTATCTGGTGAATTTTGTACGTTTACGGAGATACTGTACGTTATGCTTCTCGCGTTTTCTCTTGTTTTCAGAAAATCGAATATTACATTTCTCCTCCCTTAAATAAATTTTGTCCTCAAAATTTAGGATACTCTTTCCTCTTACTTTTACATGCTGGCTAACTGTTCCTTTCTTTCCCTTCTTTTTGGCTCTATACTCTTCTCTCAGTGATTATGCTCTTTTAAATTTCTTTTTGCCAGGGAATATTCATTACTAGCTCTTAATGAGGGCTCTATTATTATAGGGTACTAGCTAGTTCTTCTCCTAAGGGAAAGAAGTTTTTGACTTTGGAGGCCTATCTTGGGAGAACTTACTAATCATATTGGGTTAATCTTAACTCGTTCGCAAGGGTTAACGTTCTTTTTAGTGGACTCATTTATATACCTCGAGAGGTAACTTATTTAGTATCAAATCTCCGGTATCCTCTCCCAATGGCTTTTCATAAGGTCTCATCATCTTTTTTTGATCATTGCAGCTATTGGAGGTTTCTATCTATCGACTTACTTATTTACATGTATGACATTGTTTATCTTTGCGTTCTTTCTTACTAGCTCATCCCATGATTACAATTCACATTTCTTTCTATCATTGGCCTCATATCTCAATTGCTTACTGGGATTATAGCTCCTTCAAGGAATTTTCACTTTTAATGATCCTAGTTTCTCTATTCACTAATGCATTTGTCTCTTTAGGCCGGGACTTTTCCTTACTCTTTTTGCTCATTGAAGAGTGGACATTTTGTAGTCCCTTATCTTAATACTAGTAGGCCTAATTTATATTCCTCATACTAGCATCAAAGAGCAACTACCACTGACTGAAAGGTCATGTCGCACAACTTGCAAAATAAAAAATTTTATATTTAGTGGCATAACCTAGGTCATCTCCTTTGGAAATGGAATTCAATGTTTAATTGAGTTTTTTAAGTGTTAAAGAATCCTAGAACTACCTAATTTATGGGGGTTTATGATCTAATTATACTAACTAGAATTAAATTGAAACAAAATGACTAATTACTACCTAATTGCATGAACTAATGGTTGAATGATAGACATGTGACTAGCTTTGGATTCATCCCTTGGTATCCACTATCTTTATCCTAATTCAATAGTGATTAATTATGGTCTAAAAATCTTTAATTGTGTTCATGCCAAATGATCTTGAATTACCATCTAAGATTTAAGAAATTAACAAGTTAATGTTGAATTGAAACCTCAACCCTTGCATTAAATCATTAATTCTTACCTTTAGGATCGATGAATATTTAATTTGATTGATTAATCGACCAATTAGCCTCTGAACTATCAACCTAGGATGTTTAATTAACTAATCAAACTCTAAGGAATCCTCAAATCAAATAATTAAGCATACAATTTTACTCTACATTTCATTAAACATCTTGATGGCATACATGGGAAATTAAAGGAAAATGCAAAATTTAGTACTTAATCTAATCAATTAATTAACAAATTCTCTCCTAATCAACATCTAACCATCTATCAATCATAAACTACATCAATCTCAATCATTTACAAGCTTAACCATGCAAATAAAATAACAAAAATTGATGTAAAAAGAGAAAATAAAAATAGGAAGCTTAGCCAAAATCCCTTGTTCTTCTCCTTGAATTCAAGCTTATATCAAGGACTTCCTATTAGTTAATCACACTTTTCAATTAAGCTCTCATTGTATGGATAGATAATGGAGGAAATGGAGTGGGAATGGCCATGGCGTGGATGGGTGTGTGGTTAGGATAATGACAATGGAATGGTCTCTAGATGGGTTGATTTATTCGATTCTGAATTAATGCTCTCTCCCTGATGCTGCCATGAGTGCAATTTTTAATCCTGTCCTTCCTTATGTGGCCTTGCATGTGTTTCTCTTAATGAATCATGTGTTTCTTTGCTTTTATTCTTAGCCTTTACTTCCCACGTGTCACGTGCTGCTTTTATTTATCTAATACCACATCCCAATCTCTTATGTGTTCTCAATACATGCTCCATCCTCATGCTCTTCCTTCAATTCTGCTCGTAGCAATCCACGTATTTAGATGAAGCGTGGATGGATGAATCAATGCATTATTCACGTGCTAAAGAATAAGATGATGTCTGAGTGTATTCTCTTTTTTTGTCCACACGTGCTTTCCTCGTGAGAAGTATTCAATCATTCTAACGTGTTACTTCTTCTCCAGCTCAACCCACATTAGCTCCTTCATATAAACTCATAGCTACATTTAGCTACATTTGCTGCTCCTTCATTTCCTCTATTCTTACTCATTCTCAGCTTCAGCTTCTTCTCCTTTTCAAAACATAACTTCCTCTGTCCCAACCACGTTCAACCCTTGCTAACCCGTAGCTGTTTCTTCATTTGTTTCTTCTTTTAAATCTAATCCAACATGTAACTTCTTCTTTCCATAAGTAGCTCGTGCTTCCTGGTGCTCTTTCCTCCCATTCTATGTCAACCTTTGCTAACCTGTAAGTGTGGATGCAAGCTGGATGTGAGAGAGGCTGTAGCATCTTGTACGCTTCTTATGTGAGTAACATATGCGAAGTTTCTTCTTGCAGAAAACATGAGAACACGTTCTGCATAACTCATTCGTGAGTGTATTTTCCCTACGTGAGCTGTTCTGCATGTTTCAGTTACTTTTCTCCCACTAAACCGTGGCTTTTCCTCTTCATTCTTAGCTTGTGTTTTGCTTATATAGCTTTTTCTTTAACTTAGCTCCTCCTTCTTCCTCTTAAAGCACCAAAACCTATGGCTAGTTCCTTCATGTTTCCTCCATGCAGCTCTTTTGTTTCTCGAGTGGAAACCTTCTCTCACATGCACAATTTGCCCATACTCTTCCTCATGTAAATCACGTGTTATTCTCCTTTCTTTCCTTCATGCAGCTACTATTCACATGTTCTGCTTCATTCCCTTGCTGAATCCATGTGCTACTGTTTCATGTGTTCACGCATATGTTGCTTCCATAGTCTCCAACTCAAGCCTCTCTTTCCTTCTCCCTTTTCCCTGCTTCTTCCTTCCACACACACACGAGTTGTTGCATGAGTGTTGGTGAGATCTAAGAGAGGTAATGCTTATGTGTATACTAGCCCAACTGGATCTACACACAAAGAATGGAAACAGTTAAGTAGCAAAAATTTACAAAATTATTTGAAAAGAGATTTATGCTTTAAAAATTCAAAATTTTGTAAATTATTTCCTAAAGTGAAAAGAATGGCTACTAAAATGAATTATCCAGCTAATTAACCTCTAAAGCCATATTTGGTCATTAAAATGCTTAAATCAAGAAGAATAAAATATATAAAAATCATGTTTATCACTAACTAATGCTGAATTCTGGTGGGATGCTAACTATACTTATAGTCTTAATCACTGGAGACATACTGTACCACTTACCTCATTTAAAAACTACACCTGATCCATTTCTGAACACATAGTCTAGCATATAGGGATCTCTTTATCCCTCGGTCAGGGCTAATATCTACTGGGTAGTGATTCATCTGGCTTTAGCTCTGGAAAGCTACTTTCTTTCTTTCCTCATCCCATACACTATGCTCATCTTTCAAGAGATCTAGTAAACGGTCTAACTGTCTAAGTAAAGCCTTCATATCTCTGTGGCAATGGTCTACCAGACTCAAGAGGTCTCTAGTTTCTGAGATAAAACCATCTATAACTATATTGGTCTTTGAAACTAACCTGATTTAGAAAAACTATCTCAGGCTGTCATCTCACCAGAGAATTATCATGCTATAACTGTGGGCTCTTTATAACTCTGTGGATCTACTACGACCCCTAAGTCTACTGCGACCTCTTAGAGCCTTGCTAGGGTCTATTGTAACCCGTTGTACTATGCTTGGATCTACTATGATCCATCTCTAGAAGACGTAAAAGCTAAGATCACTATATCTGACAGTAAAACACATACTAAGTCCAATAACCATTGCTCATAATGACTTAGGCTAAACTCAAAAGTACGTCATGCTCTTCGTGTGAAGTGGGTTCTATGTCATCTGATTCTCTAAGATCCTATCATATTGATACTCATGAGCATCTTAACTTTTATTCATCACTCCTCATGGAATCCTTAGGTTCCTACTTCAACCCTTTTTACTTGAGCTTCTTTTCTTACTTTTACTAACTTACCTTGCTTCATTTATACTTGTTCTATCTTGCCTCTCATATCCTGCTATTTTTCACTATACCCACATTCTGATTTTGAGTGCGTTGGCACCAGGGCATCTCACACACTGAGTGTGCCTAATATCTCTGGTAGGAGATAAGCTATATACTAGTCCCTTCTTATTTCGTTTACATGCACTGTAAAGGACTTAGGCTATGCATACTAAACTCATACTATTTGGATCTAAATATTCTTTATTGGGGATTCCTTTTCTGCATGCTTTTCTTGCTATTCTAATATTCTTGGAATTCCTTTACCTCTCTTGTTTAACTCATCTCGTCATTTAACTAACTGGAATACCTTTCAATTATCAGGACACTTTGGTAATTGATGCCATCGATTACTACACACTCAAGTCACATTACTACTAGGTTGGCCAAACCCAATATCACATAACCATTATTGCAAGTAAACCATAACATTAAACACTAATACATGAGGGCCTCATGACTGAATTCAGAGCCACTATTGCTAGTATATTACAAGTTTTCTAATAATCTAAAGTATTCATTTCTTACTTTTCTTTATCTGCCTTATTCCCATAGGATACTCAAGGAAAATAGGATTCTTCCTCTATTTCATCCTAAAATCACTTTACATTGCTCAATTGTTTTTACTTCGGGCACTATCATACTAGAAAGGCATCTATGCCAAGGACAAGTGTGCTTCCTCAAGTATTCCAACTCTATATTTGTTCTTAATCTATTATGTCATCGGCTTGAACACTGTCATATCTTTTCTCTCTCTTTACCTTTCTTACACTTTTACTTATGTAGAAGGATGCTCTACTACTAGCTGTCTCTGTTGCCAGTTCGAGTTTCCTTACGCTCAAGAGCACCTACATTTTTCTTGAGTTCCTCTACTTGTTCACTCTCTGTAACATCGAGGGGGTCTACTTTCTTCATACTCTTGGTTTGCTCTTAACTAGACCGTCCTTCAGTAAGAAAAATTTTATTTCATGAAATCTTAGGAATTACATTTTATGGCGCTCTTGGCTTACACTCTTTCTCTGCATAATGCAAGACTCGCCTTCTGAGGTGGTCCCTAACTCCCTCGAGCATCCTTGAGGGTACTAAGGAACTAACTATTTGTCTAAGCTCGTTTCTACTTTCAGATCAGAGTTAGGCTTTCTCTTTCCGTTCAGCTTCTTTAGCCTCATCCCCAGGAGCATAGTATACTGATTTTAGGGTTTTACTGACCCAGTCTAGGACATGTACTCTTAATATTCTAATTCTACCTCACTGAAGACTTATGCTCTACTAGGTGCTCTAATTAGTGCCTTAACCCTATATCCTTCTCATATTAGGGAGCTTGTCTAACTAACTATCAAACCCTTATCTATATACTTTTTTGGGCTTAATCTACTCATTTTGTCATTACTAAAGTGAGGGCATCTCTTCTGTGGCTAATTTCTCAGCTTTTCCTCACTTCCTTTATCATTGTACTCTACAATTCAGGGGGATCTATCTAGGGGAATTTACTAACCATTACTGAATGGCTTCCTTGACTCAAGATGTCTTGTCTCTCTTTTTTCGATCCAGGGAGAATTTTCGCTGAGCCTTTAGTCAAATTAATGTCTCCTTTTACACTATATTTTCCTCTACGCATCTCACCTGGACAATGCTACTGGTCATTTCCCTTAGGCTTCAGCTTATACTTAGCCTAGGCTACTTATTTCATCAGACTTGTAGCTTACAATAAGCCCCATAAACTCATATAGGCTTACGATAACTTAGTGCTTTCTAAACTATCCTTATTCTCTTTTGAGCCTCTATCACTGGGCTAATTATACTGATCTCTAAGTGTTACCTATGAGGTACACCCTTCTAGGGCACTCACTATATCCCTCACTACTAGTAGCCTTACCTTATGTTAACTTTAAAGCTACATTAACATCCTGTCATTTAGTGTTTCATAAGGTAGCACCCTAAGTTGGAGTCAATGCCATAAAGGTGGGTCTCAACAACCTTATTATTCCTATGTCTAACATTCTCTAACATTGAGTCCTTTCTCAGTCTCAATTGTCAAGCCCTCTAATTTCTTACTAACTTTCTATAACTATTGACTACTCTTTTTCTCTACTGATACAAGGGGTTCCTACTCTTTGTGAATCGACTGATCCCTTAGTAGTTCATTTTTCAAGTTAGCTTCAATATGACTAACAAGGCCTTTCATATTTCCATTCGCTGCGTCTAACACATCATTCATTGTAGCTAATTAGTCTTAGGTTTATCCTAATTTCCTATCCAAGTATTGGTCGCGGCTAACTTCATGAGAAATTCTCTCGATTGCTTAGCTAGTGTTTCATAAGGTAGCACCCTAGGTCGGAGTCAATGCCATAAAAGTGGGTCTCAACAACCTTATTATTCGTGTGTCTAACATTCTCTAACATTGAGCCTTTCTCAGTCTCAACTGTCAGGCCCTCTAATTTCTTACTAACTTTCTGTAACTATTGACTACTCTTTTTCTCTACTGATACAAGGGGTTCCCACTCTCTGTGGATCGACTGATCCCTTAGTAGTTCATTTTTCAAGTTAGCCTGAATATGACCAACAAGACCTTTCATATTGCCATTCACCGCGGCTAACACATCATTCATTGCGGCTAATTAGTCTTGGGTTTATCCTAATTTCCTATCCAAGTATTGGTCGCGGCTAACTTCATGAGAAATTCTCTCGATTGCTTAGCTAGTGTTTCATAAGGTAGCACCTTAGGTTAGAGTTAATGCCATAAAGGTGGGTCTCAACAACCTTATTATTCCTGTGTCTAACATTCTCTAACATTGAGTCCTTTCTCAGTCTCAACTATCAGGCCCTCTAATTTCTTACTAACTTTCTGTAACTATCGACTACTCTTTTTCTCTACTGATACAAGGGGTTCCCACTCTCTGTGGATCAACTGATCCCTTAGTAGTTCATTTTTCAAGTTGGCCTGAATATGACTAACAAGGCCTTTCATATTATCATTCATCGTGACTAACACATCATTCATTGCGGCTAATTAGTCTTGGGTTTATCCTAATTTCCTGTCCAAGTATTGGTCGCAGCTAACTTCATGAGAAATTCTCTCGATTGCTTAGCTGCTTCACGAAATAATTAGCTGTGGCTAACTTCCTCTAATTAAATTGCTTTATCATGAATTGGAAACTTCATCTTTAGCTACAAAACCCGAGCCTTATTACCTTTATATCCAGCCCATCATCAAGTTAAAGGGTTCTCTCTTACTTCATTCATGTATAACTAGCTGTCACCTCTGGGTTATTAGGGCTCTATGGAGTGTAGCTTATAACTTAAACCTCTGGCCTGAGGGCATTAACCTTTCAAGTTCTAAAATTCATCTAGACATTTGGGTGTTGTGGCTACAGGGTAACTTTTTCTCACTTCCCCTCTAAACTAGTCCTATGTAGTCATAGTTTCATCTCATACTACGCTGCCACATTACTTACCTTTGTATTAAGCAAGACATCTCAGAGTGGTTTAAGTATGACCACCAGGGAGAATTAGGCCTCACATACTCTTTCTGGCAAGCCTCTTCATATCAATAAGATCATTTTTCATTATTCATACCTAGGGCTTACTATTGATCCTGGCAAGCTATCATATCTAATAGAGCTCCGTCCGTTGGATCACTTAGCTTTGCTCAAACTATTATAAAGGCTAGCCTTTCTGAATGTTTACTATCTACTCTAAGACCATTCTACAACTTACTTATCATAAACATAGCCATGAACTACTTTCACACTCCCAAGATGTCTCATACAAGGCTTTACATAACTATACAAACCTTTATATAGCCCTGTTGCCACATCCTCAAGCCAAATCCAACCTTAGAGAAAGCCTAGAACTTTGTTCTGATACCAATAAATGTAACACCATAATTCTAAGACTCAAATCATACCATTCCCAATGCCATATCTAGCTTGCCTCATGTTATTTCTAGGTCTTATACTATGTATTTCACAAGGAAGCAAGAAGGATAGCATTAGAACAATGAACATACTTGCATAATGTCATGGATAAAATTTTCTTTCAGAGTCCCATGAGCCATATGGACTCATCCATCTCATTTTCATATTTAAATACACAAATATAACTCATAACAAGCTCAAAAAGTGATCCATACCTCAAGCAAAGGGAGTAGCTACACAAAACACAATGATGGAGCCACGGGTAGAATTCCAAATTCTATGCCTAAAATTTTAAAAATCATAACTAATTATAAAAAAATTAAAATCAGGAATATTATACAATTCTAGAAAGCTAAAGATGTCTAATTTATGATAAAAATAAATTCAGACCATAACAGAGGCTTCTATCTATCAAAAATTGATGGAATAATACTAGACGTTGACTATTATTGCTGGTATTGACCTCCAACTTCAAAAATTCATTTGTCCTTGCTCCAACATCCAATTGGGGTGATCTTAGTGGCTATGGAAATATTATCATGTATAGTTTATTCTTTAAAATTTCATGAGCATTGAACATCATTTGACCCACGAATGACATAGCCCAAGTTTCTGACCATATGAACAGTACCTGTATCAGTTTAGCAGAAAAATGACAATTTTGGAAATTCATAACTAATTCCACAGAGCTCCAAATACTTTGATCTTTATCTTTCCAAAAAGCTCTGGATAAGATGTACATGTGTGCCAAATTTCATGGGTAAATTCGTTCATTTGGTTAGATCTTGATATTGGGTTGCAAAATAGCTCATTTGGTGTCATATAAGGGGTCCAAATAGTCCATTTCAAGTTCTAAGGCAACCATGACTACTTGAGCACGTGGGAATGCACCAAAATAGATTGCTAAACTTGTCTCAAGGGTGTATAAATGCAATTTTCTCAAACTCACTCATCCATCCCATGCTATACAAAAGAATGCATATGTCTAGTCTTGCCATTTCGTACCAAAGTCATGCTATTTCATACATTTGGCATCAATTCACATTCATACATCATAAATTTGGGTATTTACACATGTTCATATAATTACATAACAATTTCATTATGGGATTACATCATATGCCATGTGTATGGCTACAAGAGAAACAAAACTAGACCATTTCATAAACTTTGATGTCAATCTTCTTCTCCTTGGCTTGGTAGTATCCATTACCTTGCTCAATAGCTCCACCTAGCATGTTAAGACATTGGAGCAGAGGGGATGAGATTCAAAGAATCCTAATAGCTCATCTCCCTTTCAATCACACATACAGTATGCAATACAAGCCTTGAAAATGCATGTATAGGCATATTAAAATGTGTGAGCATTCAAGAAATATCCTTGGCATTTGAACAAGTCATACATAGCATACATAGGCTTTCCAAGTAAGTAGATTAGCCTTACCCATTCATTTATAGATTTTGGACTTGCCTCACCCATTTTCTCTAAGAGGTTTTAACTTAACTTTACTCTTGGGAGACTCTTTACTTTATCTCAACCAATTTCAAGGGTTCTTGGCTCATCCTTACCATAGCTAGAGGGTTCTTGGCTTCTCCACACTCAAGCAAATCAAGGCAAGTATATAAAACATCATTTGAGTGCATAAAATATCATCATGGTACCATGGCATATGAAATCATGCTACAACACTTTTCATAGCTTAAAACACACATACACATATCCAAAGACAAGGCAAGCACACATTCATGCATGAGAGAAGGTGGAGAGAGTTACCTTTGCCACACAAGCATACTCTTTTCTTGAGCCTTGAGTCCTCTCCCACGACCTCACATACCCAAGGAGGTGGAGATTATTTCTCTTGGCCTAGGCACATCATATGGAAGCCAATTATACTCTTGAATCAAATTCTAAGGCTATGCATTCACTAGAAAAGTTAGGTTGTAACACCCCATAATTAATTAAGGTGTTAATCATGGATTAGATTAATTAGGAATAATTAATATGGGTTGAGATTTAATTGAGATAGAAATCCTATCTAGGCTTAAATTAATAGATCATGATAAGAGGCTAATAGAGGCCCAATGGGTTAGGTGCAGACCCAACCCAATTTAGTGTGATGGAGGCCCAAAATCCACCTTGTATAGACTCCTCTCAGTGGCCCAATAACCTTTGTGCAGACCCAAAACCTTTGGGCTCTTAAAATTTGGTCTGGCCCAATTAAACTTCAGCAACCCAATGCATATAAAACTGGCCCAATAAAATTCTACAGCCCAACACTCTAAAAACTGGCCCAACAAGCAAAAATCTGAAGCCCAAATGAAGATGGACCTTAGAGCAACCCATGACCCACATTTGACCCAACTTAAATCCTAATACTCCAGCCACTTTCTCATTTGCTGAAACTCAAGAAGCAAATTCGGAGCTTGGAGAGGAGGCTAGGGTTTGGGGCAAGAATTCTGCATTTTCTCACATTTGGAGCAAGATTTAGCCAAGGTAATAGTTATACAACTTAATCTCCTCATCTTTCTCTTTAATTTGGCCCAATTAGTTTTTCATTTGGAGCATTTTCATCCTACCCCAAATCTGAAATGTGGGAATTTGGGAATTTTCTTGGTAAAATTCGTAGGTTGAGGTTATGGCTAACCTTGGGTGAGTGTAAACCCTCCATTATGATGCTTCAATTGTTAATTTGAGACCCCCATAGCTGATTTATAAAATGGGTATTAATTATGTACGAATTTGCTTAGGATTTTGGGTGAAATATTGAGTTTTCTGGTGGAGGACATTTTAATCCGAATTTGGGACTTATAGTGGCTGAGTAAGTGATTCTTAGGTAGTCATTAGCATCTTAAATTCCTTGGGTATTGATTGTAACTGTTAATGATGAATTAGAGTAGTAATTCTATGATGCTATGGTTATAGGAGGATTTCTGCACCATTGGTGACTGTAGCAAGTGTCTACAAGTGAGGTAACCGGGTTATATCAATTCCATGTATATATTTGATTTAATTTCATATGTTGCTGTATATGAATGATTTGAAATGTTGAATGAATTGATTGGCTATCTGTTGAATTGTGATTGGACCTTGTGAGTCCATGGTGGAGCTATGGTGCGGCTGCCACCCGTGCATGTGCTTCGATCGAGCACCAGGTTATGATCAAACCCAGATGCACTGAGCCCCGGTTGTGCTCAATAGGGAGTAGGTGCCGTGGACGGGCCTTTCCCAGTGTTAATGGCCTTTAACATGTGATAATATGATTACTAGTATGGGATAATAATCATGATAGCCCAATTGTTTCATTTGCTGATATGATGGATATGATTCTGATGTTGATTTTGATTCATGCTTATATGTTAATTAAATTGGATATATGATGGAATTGCCTTGGTTACTGAGATTTATATCTCACCCCGTTTTATGGGATTAATATTTCAGGTGAAAGTTCCTCGGGTAAGGATAAGGGTGAGCAAGTGGATGAACATCCATGAGTTGAGGCCGTGTGTGGGGAGCTACACTTGATCTGAGTAGAATAGGGTAGATGCAAATTTTATTATTAGTTTACATAGTATCATCATGTAATCATATTGCCAAGTGTAGGTATTTATATTTTGTTTGATTGAAATGTAACCGTTAAGGATTCGAGTCTTATTATAGTGAATATTAATGTATGAACTTATAGCATTATATATATGTAGTTTTGCTGAAATTGTGATATGGGTCACCATATGGAAATCGTAGTCATATGATGCCTTGGATGTAAGCTATGGTTGAATTGAATCTCTATGGAATTTGCATGGGATGTAAATTGCTGCTAATGCATGTGATCTTGCTGTCATATATTCTTGAATTTGCTGATATGAGCTAGTGGAACAAGTAGGAAGTAGCATTTAAGTTTTGCAATGGTAATGAATAGATTGATGGGTAAATAGGGTAGATAAACACCATTAGGACCACATAAAACAAGGGTAGGTGGACCTAGAGTGTTTGCCGCGGCCAAAGGAGAGACAGAGCCAAAAGGCGCCGCGGCATAACCAATCCCGTCGCGGCGCAAAGTGAAAAAAATTGCCCAGGAGGGTAATAGAACTAAAACTAGCCGCGGCGCATAGTGTCCTACCGCAGCGAGAGTCTAAAAAATTAAATAAGGGTTGGATAGAAGCAAAACTCACCACGGCGCAAGTATATTGCGCCGAGGCGAGAATCCTGGGAGTTGAGAGTAGTAGTTCCAGGAGGCGTTCCGCCGCGGCGCCACATAGGTTAGCCGTGGCAAAGGTCCAACTCGTCGCGGCGAAACTTGTCCATGGTAAGAGATGATATAAGAGCACTTGTGAGAGATTATTGGGTATTGAAACTGATGGACGGATGAATCATAAACCCCTTATGGTATTAGGATTTCTTTCGTGCAAATTTTGTTTTGTGTGGTGGTATGGTGATGACCCTAAGATCAAGGTTTAAGTTTTTTCATATTTTCACAATGTGATAGATTGCAACCACTCAAACCTTGATAATTAATTATTAATCGTACATTTAACCATAATCACAATCATAAGAAGGTAGGGTTGTCACATAGGTGGTTCATATAACCCTTTTATGGTTCCATAATGCACTTAATGAAGCAACCTTAAGAAAATATCATCTTAGTTCCATTCTCTCCATCTATTTATGATTCTTGACTCCATTTAAACCTCTTGGAGTCATCACACAATTAAATCAAGGAGCCTAGGTAGGTGTTGCTTCTTTAAGCCATAATATGGAACCTATGATGCCATCTCACTATCCATGACTTCTAAAATTTTTCCAAGGCTTCCTCTCATACTCTCCCATCATATATGATGTAAAACTAAGCTTGGAAGGAATTAAAACACTCACTAGGTGCATGAACCCTCCTTAGCTAAGGTTATGCTTCCATATGGCACCATTGGGGTTGTTTTCATTTCTTTGATTGGAGAAGCACGTGGGAGGCTCTCTTGGTGTCTTAGGAACTCATATATACTCTTGGACAACTTAAATTACTATTAGGAAGCTTCATCTTAGCCTAGGTGCAACCAAATCCCTAAATTCCATAACTTGCATTCTAAAGCTCCCTTTTCAATTCTAGTTGTATATTCTTAATCCTCACACTCCATAACCTTTGGTTCCATCAAAAACACATAAAGAAAAACTCTATTTCTCACTTTCTCTCTCTAGACCAAAGCTTAAATGGCTTAAAAATACAAAATTTTGCAAGTGTTTCAAATAAAGTCTTACCTTAAAATGGAGCTCTCTTCTCGTAGATTATTCTTCACCAATTGATTTCTTGAAAAGAGTTCCTTTTTGGCTTGGGTTAGACCTAAATCTTCAATTTTTCAAGAAAATAAAACCTACATTAGAGAGCTTTTAGAGAGAGGAACAACTTTCCTAATTAGCGCGGAATAAAATGGGACCGTTTACTTACCTAAACAGAAGCTTAAACTTCTTTTGTCTCTCCCCTCTTAATGTCATGCCATGGCTGCTCAATTTTCTGCAAATGGAAGCTTGGAGAAGGTGATGAGGTGTAATCTTACTTAAGAAGCATCTTTTATAATTTTTCAAAATGACAATTTTACCCCTGTGCATCTGTTTGCTTAGTTTAGGGTCATTTTAACTCTTTTTTAAGAACTATCTTTTCCATCATAAAATTTAGGTCTTCTAATCCATAAAATTCCTTTGGTTTCTTCCAAATTGGATTTAAAACCCTTCCAAATGAGCTAGTCAAAGTTTAGATCAACTAATAGTGGAAAACGTTCACCAGAGGGGTTTTAACTCTCCCGGTGCTTCCCATGGTTTTTAGGGCCTCTAAGAACCCTGGAAAACTCAAAACTTTTATTTAAAAAGCCCTCCTGTGAGAATTCCAAAATTTATTCAAAATTACAAAAATGTCATTATGTTTCATCAACCTTTTGTTCGAATTTGTTTCTTCATTCTAGCTCCGTTTTTCTTTCTTTCTGAGCTTGACATTCTCATTTTTAGGAGTCTAGAATGCTACATAAATTTTTTGAGACCTTAACTCACTCTATCTGGTGGACTTCCTTTTGTAACCTGTGAATTTTGTACATTTACGAAGAAACCATATGTTACGTTTCTCGCATTTTCTCTCGTTTTCATAGAAACAAATATTACACATAGCAAATGAGAGTTTAGGGTTTAGATAGTGAAAACCAAATGTTACTTCTTATTGGACCTAAACCAGTTTCAAAGTACTTATTATTAAGATCTAATGAGACTAAAAGTGATAAGTATAAGACCTAGAATGAGTCCAAATGAATTAATTGGCCTTGTAATTGTTATGTGTAGGCCAAGCTAGTGTAAACTCACCAAGATGTAAGAGCCAAATGAAAGAAAACTAAGGGAAAAGCCAAGACCAAGTGGGTTAATGGTGTTTAAAGCTCTATAAGTCCTAAAGTAGCTTTATCTCCCTTTTTTGCATGCATATGAATGCTTAAATGAGTTGAAATGCTTGTCTGTGTTGTTACTTGATGCATTCATGAGATATGTTATGTTATGTTTTTCAGAATGAGTTAAATGTGTATGAAAAGCTTATGTGACGGCTCCTAATTCCCTAAGGTATGAAATTGAACACAGTGGCTCTTCCTTGACCCTGGGATGAGATTAGTTAAGCCTAGTTAGTTTACAATGATGCCATGGCTTGAGATGTGATGACCCTAACTTCTAATCATTATAATTAAGGTTAAATACATGATTAATAACTATGAATTAGGGTTACAAGACATTACGACTAATTACATTCAAAAAATATAAGAAAATTTAAACCTTAATGTTATTAGAGTTATCCACCAAATAATTACAAGCATTCATGTACACAAGGGAAACAAACACTCATTTATAAGCCTTTGATTCTATTACCCATTAATTCCAACTCACAAGAATTTTCTACCAATGTTTCTAAGTCATCCTTTGAGGTTACCATATGAAAAACTAAGATTTCTAGGTTAGAATGAGAGTTTGAGACCATTAGCCACAGCTAAATGTCCTTACGCTGTGGCTAATTGCTCTCGGGTTCACCTTTATATCTTTACAGATTTCACTACGGCTAACTTACATGGCACCGCTACGAGGAAACCTCTTGGAGCCTACCTCGCTCACCTTTCGCTATTGGTCACTGCCAATTCCCCCTTTCGCTGCAGCTAATTCCTCTCTGGAACGCCTGACAAATTCTCACAAAAGTTTGCCGCAGCCAATTCCCACTTAGTCGTGGCGAATTATCCTCTGGTCAACTTCTAGTTTTGCCTCTCACATTTTGCCACCACTAATTCCACTTTTCATTACGGCGAATTGCTCTCTGGTTCTCTTCCTGGGCAACTTTGCCTTTATTGGTTGCGGTTAATAATATTTTAGTCGCGGTGAAATGCCTTCTGATCCTGCAACTTCTAAAATCTTGTCTCATACTCTCCACTCTCCCTCTAATGACACCCTAGAACTACTCTACTTTAATTGTAAGGCTCCAATAGATTTCATTAGCCTAATTTACCCAACTAATCTATCATCATTAGTTTAAGACTTAAGAGTCAATTTCTACTCCTCCAACTACCCTATATCAATAAGTTCATAGATTAATAATAGTAGAATTTCATAAGCTTCCAGCAAATATCATTCAAATATACATTCTATTAAAGATTCCATACATCACTGATTCAAATCAACAATTTAATATATCCTATGATGACATTTCCAATAGTAGACCACATCATGAATTCAACAAAGTTCATACATCAGATACTAATAGTTCATATATCCAATACCAAGCTATAATAAAACTTAACTCCGTAACAGATACGTTCCAACTAATCAAAATATAAACACCTACACTTAGCAACATGATTACATGATGATGATATGTAAATGAATAACAAAATTGCATCTATTCTACTCGGATCAACCCAAGTGTAGCCTCCTCTGTATATGGTTGGAGCTTATAGATTTTCATCCACTTGCTTCCCCTTATCCTTACCCGAAGGGCCTTCACCTGAAAGTATAATCCCATGAAATAGGGTGAGATGAAAATCTCAATAACCAAGGCAAATTTCATTCATATATTCCAGTTTAATCAACATATATGCATGATTTCATATAAGCATCAGAAAACATACCAACCATATCAGTAAATAAAACAATTAGGCTATCTATGATTACTATCCTATACTAGCAATCACAATTCCATATGTTAAAGGCCAATAATACCGGGAGAGGCCCATCCACGGCACCTACTCCCTAATGAGCACAACCAGGGCTCAGTGTATCTGGGGTTTGATCATAATCTGGTGCCCGATCGAAGCACATGCACGGGTAGCAACCGTACCACAGATCCACCATGGACTCACAAGGTCCAATCACATATAATAGATAGCCAGCCAATTCATTTAGCATCAAAATCATAATCATGCAGTAAATACAAAATTAAAACAGACATATGCATAGAATTAGCATGAACGCTAGTTATCTCACTTTGTAGACAATTGAAAAGTCACCAACAATGCCAAAACCTCCCTATAACCATAACATCAGAAGATTACTACTTTAAATAATCATGTATAGCAGCAACAAGTACCCAAAGAATTAAGATACTAATGGCTACCTAGAGGACACTTACCCAGCCACCACAAATCCCAAATTCGGATTGAATATGTCCTCTACCAAAAACTTCAATATATCACTCTAATTTCTAAGCAAATTAGTACAGAATTAATACCTATACTATAAATCAACCATGGGGGTCTTAAACTAGCAGAAAATATATTAGAATGGAGAGTTTACACTTACCCAATGTTCCTCCTAGCCTCTACCTCTGAAAATCCTCTAGGAAAATACCAAACAACCACATTTCAGATTTTGGATATGGTGAAAATACTCCGAATGAGAAACTAATTAGGCCAAAATGAAGATAAAGAGAAGGGGATTAAGTTATATAACAAGTACCTTGGCTGATTTTGAGCTTAGAAGTGAGAAATAATGGATTTCTTGCCCCAAACCCTAGCCTCCCTCCAAACCTCTAAAAATGAGTTATGTTTTTTGTGTTTCTGCATAAGGGAGGGGAAAGGCTGATTATGTTTAGGGTTTTGGATGGGTTTGGGCTGATCTAGTGGCCCAAGTCCATATGGGTTCAAACTTTGAGTAGAATTAGGCTGAGTTTTAATTTGTTGGTCTAATTTCAACAATTCAGACTTTTAGTTAGGTTGGGTCAAGTTTTCAAGAGCCCACTTAGTTGAGGTTTGCACAAGGGTTATTGGGCCATTTATAAGAGCTTATGCAAGTTGGGTCTTGGGTTTCTAATTCATTAAATTAGACTGGGCCCTCCATTAGTTCCTATCATTGGCCTACTTAATTTAATTTGGGCCTAGATGGGGTTTCTAACACATTAAATCTTAAACTCATATTAATAATTTATCTCTATAAAATTTTCATTCACTTAACTTGCCCAATTATCCTATATTAATTATTTTTAATGAACCCAAATCCATGATTAACACATTAATTAATTTTTGGGGTGTTACATGAGAAAGAATGAGTTTTTATGTTATATGATGCATTTGAATTACATGAGGTATATGCATAACATCTTTGCATCACATGCATTGCATTTCCTCAAAGTGTTTATGTGTGCATTGATTAGTTGAGATTAGCTACTGAGATCCTTCCAAGAATCTCATCCATGTATTCCCACTAACCATTTTAGGCTCTTCAAGCAAAGAGAAGGAGATAGAGAAGTATTAGACTTTAGAAAAAGTATGTGATGAAGCTTATGTAATGTAAATGTGGCTACTTGTGCAAAGTGTAATGGAATAGCTAAAGACTTTATACATGTATAGTGAATACTCATGCATTTGAAGATACTTATAATGGAATTACATGTATGAGCTCAAGTACATGAATTATGTTATGTTGTGGTAGGATATGGCCATTTATATGTATTATTGACTATGTTAAGCTATAAAGTATATGTGCATATATGGGAGTGAGATGACTGTATTTTGATGCAAGCTTATTTTTATGTTTTGAATCACATAGAATGTATACTTTAGATGATTGAAATGCACTCAAAGTGGAAGAATTCAATTTGGATGCCATTTGAGCCATTTGAGACTTAAAATATGATGTAAAGGAGACCTAAATGTTATCTATGTCAAAAGTGGCCCAATGGCCTAGTTTGAGTCTAAAATTTTTCATGCAATTAGAAACTTAATAGAGCTTTATAACAAGCTAAAAATCATAATTTTTAGAGTCTTATAGAATATTTCATGAATTTTCAAAGTTCAGTAGATTTTATAAATTGGTCCCGGTACTATTCCTTCTGCATAGATATGGTTTTTCATGTCTTTGAGGGGCTAAATGAACTCTTCTGCTTATGAAATTTTGCAAGCATATAGTTAACATTATAAGCTTTCTATAGCCACTAAGTTTACATAAATCATAGTTGTGTAACTAAAGTTATACATTTTTGAAGTTGTGGTATGATGTACATGTTGGTCTGATACTGTCCACCCTGAACAGCCTTGGTTCTTTATGGTTTTTAGTGGGCTAAATGGACTCAATTGCACTTGATAGTTTTAAAGCATATAGTTCTCATTCTAAACTTTCCATAGACCTAATTTGTGCAAATTGAAATTATGTAACTTGAGTTATGAATTTTCAAAATTAATGCAAACTTATAGTATTTTTGTTATTCAGGTTTAAGAAACTCCTAGGGTATTTCATGTGTTATTCATGTTAAAATGGATCTAAACAAGTTTTTTTTTATGATAAATATGCATAAAGGAAAAGAAAGAACTAAAATCAAACTCCTATAGCTCTATTTGGTATGTTAACAAGTCAATTTTGCTAGTAATTGTACATTTTCAAGTATGGATTCTATGGCTGATGTTTAAGAATAAGGAAAAAGGGTTGAATGAAGCTAGGTATGACATCATAATTGGTATCAGAGCAACGATTCAGGCATTGTAGCTTTAGATGTGGAATTGTGATTGCTAGCCATGACACCTTAACACCTTAATAAACTGGAGAGTCTAGAAATCTATCCTTGCAAGCCATAACCTACAAGTCTCCTTCTACTAAGTTTTACCTAGCCTTAATCCACCATTTGACCAATAAGTGCATATTATAGAATGTTAAATTTTCTAACCTTGATGGTGAATGGAATGCAAAGATAATTGAGGCTTGAATTGAAAAAAAAAAAAAGCACTAGGTCTTGAAGTGTATCTCGAAACAGAAGGCCTTGTTGGTCATATTCGGGCTAATGAGACATGTAGATTACTAGGGGTGAATTAAAGAAAGTAAAGTCAAAGGCCTATAGTTAGAAAGAGATGAAAGATAAATGAATGATAGATTCAGCAAGCTAATGGTGATTAGATAAGTAATAGTAGTATATAAGTCTTAGAAAAAGATTGAAGTGCTTTTGATTGAGCCTAAGGTGTTTCTAATTTAGTAATAGTTTACAATAAAGATAAGTATATACAAGAGTAATAGAAGTTGTAAAGCTTGCCCCTAAGGCATTGACTCCAACCTAGAATGCTAACCTATATGGTAGTTCAGTCTCAAATATTTAGGAAAAGTTGATACTCAAATGAAACTGAGGATGTTTCGGTCTACCTTTAAATCTAGAAAAGAGAATAAGATTAGAAGAGAAAAGTTTAAGAGAATCTAATGATAGTATACAGCAAGCTCAAGTGAATTAGCTGGACTTATAATGAGTGGCTATCTGGAAAACTTCAAATCACACCTTTAATGAGAGAAGTGCCTTAAACTAAGTTATGAGTAGTAGCCTAAGAACGATAATTAAAAGCAATCTAGATACAAAATGAGATAAGTAAGAGAGAAAACTATTAATCCAAAAAAGCATGAGGCTTAGATAGTTAATTAAAAGAAGATTCTCTCTAGTCTGATAAGAAGAAAGTAAGGTATAAGGAATTAAAGAACCACTTAATGGGTAGTCAGTGTTGTTTTAAGAGATAAGACCCTGAACTTGATAAAGGCTTAAGAAAAGTGAGAAAGAGCTATACATAGAAAGAAATACCATCACTCTAGTAGTAATTATGTGATAAAGCAAAAGTAGATGTAAATGATAGTTAAAATCCAATAAATGAAAGGATAAGAATTTACTCTAAATCAAATGAAGCTCCCTAGTATAAGCTAAATACATTGTAAAGACACATGATAGCTAAGTTAATCGTAGGAACATAAAGTTGTCAATAAAATAAATTCAGGATGATTAAAAATATGTGACCTCAATCGAGTCAGTAAGGCCCAAAGATTAGTAAAATTATACTCTTGAATACACAGATAGAAAAGCTTAAGTAAAAAATATTATAGTCTTTAATCAAAATGAAGAAGTGAACTGAGATAGGCAAGAAGTGCCTTAATAATTTTAGGGAAGCTACAGACATTTTAGAATGAATTAAGCTGGTAGTTCTAGAATACAAAAGAATAACAATTTAAGCTCATGAGCTTTAAGAAATATGAACTATAAAGTCCACATAGAATGAGTTCCTTCTTAGAGGAACGGTTCAGTTGAAGATTAGAGAATAAGAATAAGAGGAACTAGACCCCCTCCAGTTTTATAAAAAATAAGTCAGTTAAGATAAACCCAGAAAGTAAGAGGAAGATCTTAAGCATGAATAGATAAAGTACTAATGAGAAATCACATGTGTAAAATGAAAGTATGAGTTAAAGAGAAAGGATGTAGCAATGTTAGGGCCAAAGACACAATAAAATTGTCAACAAATGAAAAAGCAACACAATTGAGTGTACTACAAAGTACTGTTAACCTTGGTATACCTGTGTAATGTCCAATTTTCGTTAAACGACGGAAATGGGTGTATTTTCAAAGCAAGTCCCCCGAAAAGAATTAGTTAAGGTCCCAAAAATTTTGAGTAACATTCTAGCCCCCTAAAAATGAGAATTGTAGTCTCAGGCGGAAGGAAAAATGGAGCTAGAATGAAGAAACAAATTTTGAAGGAAACCTGACAAAGCATAATGGCATTTTCGTAATTTTGGGTAATTTTTGGAATTCACACAGGAGGGCTTTTTAAACCAAAGTTTTGAGTTGTCCAGGGTTCTCAAAGGCCCTGAAAACCATGGGAAGTCCCGGGACAGTTAAATCCCCTCCGGTGGACGTTTTCCAACGTCAGTGTGCCTAAACTTTAACGGGTCTGTTCGAAAAGATTTTAGCTCTGATTTAAGTGATTCCAAAGCCATTTTTCTTAATTGGGAACCTAAATTTTATAATGGAAAAGACGGTTCTCAAAAAGGAGTTAAAACGAGGGAGAAACGAAAATGCAAAGTATGAAGGGTAAAATTGGAATTTTTGAAAAAGTCACTTTTCCCTACCTATATATATGTGGTGTCTCACACTTGCCCTCATTTAACTTCAGAAAATTTAGCCCCAAACCAGAAGTAAAACCCTAAGGGAGAGGCGCCCAAGAGAGGAAGAAGAAGGAGGAAGAAATCCAAGCTTAAGGTATGCTTTCATGATGTTTTTCCTTGCTTTTCTTTATCTCCACCACCTCTCCTTCATTCTCCTTTCTTTCCTTGGATTAAAATGATGTTTATAAATCTGATTCAAGGGAGATATTCAAGGGAAAGTTCGGATTTGAAGAGAGGAGCTTGGAGAAATCAAGATTCAAGCCAAACTAAGCAAGGAAACAAGGTAAAAATGCATCCTATGGTTGATACCTTCCATGGCCTTTCTTCTCCATTTCGCCCCACATGTGTTTTGCCCTAGGGAGTTAAATTTCAAGCCCAAACAAGCATGATTCTTAGGTATTTGATGGAGAGGAATAAGAATATGCAAAGAAAACCAAGAAATAAGCATTAGAAATCAAGATGCAAAATCTAGGGTTTTAAGTGCACCTTCCAATTTCTGAAATTGTATGATGATTCCTAGGTCTAAGTAAGAGTTTAAATGAGTTCTTGAGACACCTAAGATGCTCCCGACAAGCTTCTTCCTTCAAGAAAACCAAGAGAACTCCAAGAAGCTCAAAGGAAGCCTATGTCTCGGCCTAGGCTTGTTTGTATAGGTGGGGGAGTTTTAAATTTTTCTAAGGCCATTCTTGAGTCATATTGGATGAATGAAGATGAAGGGAAGCCTTGGAAAAATTTTAGAACTCATGGAAAGTGATTTGGTGCCTTAGGTTCCATAATATGACCTAAAGAAGCAACATGGTGCTAGGCCTTTTGTCTTAATGATGTGATGACTCCAAAAGGCTTAAAAGGGGTCAAGAATCATATTTGATAAGAAAGAATGAGGCCTCAAAATCATTTGAGGGGTGTTGCTTCATTAGGTGTAATTATGGACCATAATGAAGTCTATAGAGTAATCTAGTGGTTCATCAAGTTATGTAGCCTTAGAATGTGTTTCATGAACCTAATTGGCTCCCATAATTTGTATCTAGGCCAAGAGAAACTATCTCCACCAAATTGTGGGTGTGTGGCCGAAAGAGGAGGCTTGAAAGCTAAGGAAAAAGTGTGTGAAATTGTGCAAGGTAGCTTTATCCATCTTCTCTCATGCATGGATGTGTGTTTAGCTTGTTTTAGAATGTGTATATATATAATTTCAAGCTATGAAAAGTATGCTAGCATTCCTTTATATGCTATGATCTTTGATGCCGTTATGTTTTCTAATGAGTGCATGATGTTTGTATGAGTTTACTTGAGTGTGGAGAGGCCAAGAACTCTTCCTTTGGGTGAGGATAAGCCAAGAACCCTCGAGCTTGGTTGAGACAAAGCAAAGAGTCTCCCAAAAGCAAAGTGGGCTCCCAAGAGTATGGTTGAGTCCAAAATGCTCATGAATAGGTGAGGCAAGTCCAAAATCCATGAGGAGAAGTGTGAGGCTATTCCAAACACTTGGTGAGCTCTTGAATGATTTGTATGAGTTGTTCGCATGCCAAGTTTGCTTTAAAATGTCCATGGCTTTTATTTCCTCCATGCATGCATTTGTAAAGCTTGCTTTGTACATATTATGTGTGATTGAATGGGAGATGAGCTATTGGGATTCTTTGAATCTCATCCCCTCCTCTCCAATGATCTAACATGCTAGGTGGACTAAGTACTTATGGTGAAGGGAGCCAACAACCATAAAGAGCAAGGATTGACAAGCTTATGTACTATTTTGCCTATTTTGGAACCATAATAATGGTTCATAGTGTATACAATGTTGTATATGTACCATACACCTTGAGACATATGTAACTATACTATTATGTGATGTTTAGATGTATGAAAATGATATATGACCTATAGCACTTATTTTGAGTATGTAAGGCCAAAGTGTGCAATATGGAACTTTGATGAATGTATGCATAAGTGTGGGTTAAATGGCCAAAATGAGATGCATGAGATTTGGAACCATTTGGGTAGCTTACAAAAGTCTCAAATGTGCTTTTAGACTTGCCCAAAAGGTGCCACAACCAAGGGAAGGACATTTGGCAAATTTGGTACCTCATATGGAGCCAAATTTGACCATAATGGAGCCCTATGTCACTTTTTGGCCAAATGAGTTAGTCTTGACCTGAGATTTGGTAAGAAATTATGTCTCATTGAGAGCTTTCTGGGAAGCTAAAGATCATAATTTTTAGACATCTACAGAATATTTGAGGATTTTTCAAAGTTGGCAAAATTCATGTTTCAGGTTTGCTGCACTATTCATTTGGTCCGAAATTATTTTCTATCACCCGAAATTCAAATGATGTCCAATTGCCACGAAATTTTTTACAGAGAAACTAAATAATCACAGTGACTCATACCAACTGGAAGCACATCATTTGGAGGTCTAGAGAGGGAGATATGAATTTTTGAAGTTTCTGTCCAGTATCAGCAACCTAGCCCGACCAGAAGTACTTTTCCATCAATTTCTGAGATCTGAGCTTAATGAACTGATCTGGAGATATTTTTACCCTCTATTTAACATCCACATATTTCCATATTGATATCATTTGCATGGATTGGATTTTTGTAGAATTAATTGGACATTTTTGAAATTTATATCAGTAAACTGTGATAGTACCAGAACCCAGTCTGACCTCCAGACAATATCTCGTGTCAAACACTCTATTTGTGGGATGTTACGACTTTTACATATTTTTAGCATGAAGTAGACATCCCATGATTTCCAGAATAACCAAGATTGCATGATTTCAATTTTTCTAGATTTAGTTATGATTTTCCAAATTTTGCCTAGAATTAAGGCCAGTGCTGGCCGAGAATGAATAGCCATCTCCCATGTCTCTTTTCGGTTTCTATGAGTTGTAGGCATGTTTTTGTGATACAAAGGAGTTGTAATCATGTAATTAAATATGAGGGGGCATAGTATGAGTTCACCTGGTCCATGTGACACCAAATGGATTTTTAGATATGATGACATGCAAATAAAAGTTCAAATCTTCATTCTTCCTCTATGAGAATTATATATATCTTTCATGATAATTATACTATTCAAAGGCATGAGATGAGCTAGAATTATGGTGTTACACCTGCCTATATAGTATATTTAATGCCTTAAGTAGAAATAATAGAGCAATATAAGATAGCTTTGGGATAATACAAAATACATGTAAGAGATTAGTGAACGAGTTTCCTTTCTCTCTTGGGTATCACCTGAAATAAAGAAAATTACCGAAAAGTAATAAAAGGATACTTTAGATTATTGGGAGACTCGTGATATATTAGCGATAGTGGCTAAGAGCTCAATCATGATGCACCCGTGTATTAGTGATTAATATTATGATTTGCTTACCATGGCAATCACATGATATTGGGTCTGGCCAACTCAATAGTAATATAACCTAAGTACATAACAAATGATAGTATCAACCATAATGAGTGCCCCAATAATCAAAGAGTGCCCTAGCTAGTTAAGTTGGATAAGCTAAAGAAAAGAATTGAGAAGGAATTCTAGACATAAAAGGATTGTAAATTAAAGGTATCCAAAGCACTAAAGTTTTAGAAATTGAATAGTATGAATCTAGTTAATATAGCATGGATCCTTTATAGGATAATCAACATTAAATGTCAAAAGGGACCAACATGTAAAACTTATCTTGTAAACATAGATAAACACACTTAAATGCGTAAGATGCATTATGAGATACAGAGAAACTTCATGCTAAAAGCTCTTAAGTGTAAAGTATGAGTCGAATTAGAGATTACAGGATAAAAAAGAATAGGTAGAATGAATTCATATACAATATGAGCTTGAAATACATCACTGAGTAAAGTAAAATATGCTAGTTAGAATAAAGAAATCAAGTAATCAGAGGCTAGAAGTAGGGAATTAATGATCCCATAAAGAGTAATAAGTAAGTATTAAATACTCCTGAGTATCATTACTATAGGACGTTAAAGAGGTGAGAATGTTTTACAAAACCCACTTCATATGAAAAGCATTTAGAAGAGTACACCAAGCATTTGAGTTTAGCCTCGAAGATTGTGAGTGGTAGTTAACAGATTTAGCAAGTATGATTTTTATTTGCAGAGATAATGATCTTAGGCTCTGAAATCTCTTAGAGATGGATCATAGTAGATCCTAAAACAATGCAGAAAGGTCACCATAGACCCTAGTAGGGCTCAGAGAGGTTACAATAGACCAGGGGTCGTAGTAGAACCCACAGAATTATGGAGATCCTATAGTTACAATTATAGTAATTTTCTTAGGAGACGATGACCTAAGATAGTTTTTACAAATTAGTTTAGTCTCAAAGACCAATAAAAGTTTCAGATAGCTTTAGTCTTAAAGGTCAAAGATCTCCTAGGTCTGGCAAACTGTTACAGTAGAGTTATAGAGCTTTACTCAGATAGCTAAGCCACTGGCTAGATTTCCTTGATAGTTAAGTACAATATGTGGGATAAGTAAAGCAAGAGAGTCACTTTTTAGAATTATAGCCAGATGAACCACTGCCCACTAGTTATTAAGCCTAACCAAGAGAGAGAGAAATTCTAGTATACTAGAGTGCATATCCAGAAAGAGGTCAAGGGTAGAATATTCATCTAGAAACTGAGGCTATAAAAAATTAGTATCCCACATGAATACAATGTCAATATTAGCATAGAAGAGTTAAGGATTATGGAAAGTCAATAGTAAAATTAAGAATTTGAATAATGCTCTCACTTTTAAGTAGCTAAAGAGAGTAAAGGAAATTTCAAACCAAAAAAGAGGAAGTATAGTAGTAAATAAGGAAGTGGGACAATAAAAAAATATGAGCTCATTAGAAGAGCTATAGTCCCAATCATTAGATAGTGTATGAAGCCTAAGATGGGAGAAGACATAAACCTTCATTATAGGATGAGCTAGTAAGAAAGAAAGTAAGGGTCAATAGTAGACTAAACTTTTAAGCAAGATAAGTTAGACAAGAAGGAATTTCTAATAACTTAAAATGAACAAAGGAAGATAAAGAGACTTTGTAGAAAGCCATTAAAATGTGATATTGGAGATTTGATACTAGTAGGATGTTTCCAATTACAAATGAAAGAAAGTTCATTAAATAGAATAGCTTAACCCATATAAATTAGTCTTCAGATATATAATAGCAAGCTCTCTTAATGATAGACCATAGTTACTGGAACATGTTTTAGTGTTAGGAAATAGTCCCAATCTTGATGAGAACTTAGACTAGAAATAACTAGCAATTATAAGCTTGTAGAAGTAACACCAGATGAAAGGAATAGTATTTGAACTTTCTGGTAAGGAAAAGGTTTAAAAGGATTAGTCGTTGGAAAAAGAAAGAAAAAGGTAGACAAAAAAAAAGGTAAAGATTAGCCCTGAAAAGTATAAGAAACATAAAATAATGCCTATATTGTAACACCATAATTTCTAGCTCATTTCTATCACATTTGTATGTTCATATGATGCATTACATGAGGGGAAGTAAGAAAATCCATTAAAATAATACATTTTCTTACATTATGTCATGTATGAAAATTTCATTCGGTGTCACGTGGACCGTACGAGCTTATACCATGCATTCTCATATTTAATTACATGAATACAACTCATTTGAATCATAGAATGTGGCCTACAACTCATGGAACTCAAAGAAAAGCTCAAAATATTCATGTATATTTTCAGCCCGAATTTTCCTCTTTTTTGACCAAATTTTGAAAATTTATAACTAATTCTAGAAAAATCAAAATCATACATTATTGGCCATTATAGAAAGCTTGGATGTCTACTTCACACTAACAATATGCCCAGACCATAACATCTATCACAGAAGATGTTTGACATTCGAAATGGTCTAGAGGTCAAACTACTCGCTGGTGCTGTCATAGATTTCTGTAGCAAACTTTGAAAATGTCCAATTAATTTCACAAAAATCCAATCCATACAAATGATACCCATATGGAAATATATGGATGTCAACTAGAGGGAAAAAATATTTCCAAACCATCTCAGGCATGCCTAAATTGTGAAATTCAATAGAACTGTAACTGAGATTGGGTGAAGCTCCTAATACTGGATAGAATCTTTAAAAATTCATATCTCCCTCTTTAGACCTCCAAGTGAGGTGATTCTAGTTGACACAAGTCACTATGAATGTCTAGTTTCTCTGCATAAAAGTTCACAGCAATTGGACATCATTTGGGTCCTATGTGATAGATTTTATTTTCGGACCAGTATGAACAGTGACATGACCAAAATTAGAAAATTTTCTAATTTTGGAAATTCATCAAATATTCTATAGACCTAAAAAAATTATATTCTTTAACTTCCCAAAAATCTCTCAATAAGATCTAATTGTATGCCAAATCTTAGAGCAAGAAGAACTCATTATGCTAAAAAGTGACGTAGGGTTCCATTATGGTCAATTTTGGCTCTATATAGGGTACCAAAATGTCCAAATGGCTTTCCTTTGGTCCTGACACCTTTTAGACAAGTCTAAAAGCATAATTGGGACTTGTCTGTACTGCCCAAATGGTCCCAAACCTCATGCATTTTAATTTGTCCATTTCATCTACACATATGCATAATTCTATCATGCCATTCATGAAGTCTCATTGTCCATATGTACTCAATTTATATTCTATCATTCACATAACCCATTCTTTCATTTCTACATCATATATTATCATAATTACATATGTTTCAAAGGTCATAGACCATATACAAGCATGGATTACATCATTAGACATCATTATGGCTTTAAAGAAGCAAATTTCATACATTTTAATGTCATACTCTCATCTCTCAAATGATTGGATTCCATCTCCTTGCTCTCTTGGTCCACCTAGCATGTTAGAATATTGGAGAGGAGGGAATGAGATTCAAAGAATCCCAATAGCTCATCTCTTATTCAATCATACATAATGATATAAACAAGTCTCATAAATGCATGTATGGTCATGTTGACATGTGCAAACATTCAAGAAGCATTTTCATCATTTGAGAATGTCATACATAGCATACAAAGGCTTGCCAAGAAAGTGGATTGTCCTCACCTAAATTTCTTGTGGATATTGGACTTGCCTCACCCATTCTTTAAGAGATTCTTAGGCTCAATCATGCTCTTGGGAGCCCATCTTGATTTTGGGAGACTCTTTGCTTTGTCTCAATCAATCTCAAAGGTTCTTGGCTCATCCTCACCATGGCTAAGGGTTCTTGGCCTCACTACACTCAAGCAAACCCAAGCACACATCAAAACATCATATGAAACATAATATGTTATCATAAAACCATGGCATATAAAATCATGCTATCATACTTTTCATGGCTTAAAAATACACATATACACATTCTAAGACAAGCTAAGCATACATCCATGCATGAGAGAAGGTGGAGAGAGCTACCTTGTACACAATCACACACTTTCCTTCATGAATCAAGGCTTCCTCTTTCGGCCACACACACAAAAACTTGTGGAGATGGTTTCTCTTGGCTTAAACTCAATTTATGGAAGCCAATTAGGTTCATGAAACAAATTCTAAGGCCATACAACTTGCTTAGACACTAGGTTATTCTATAAACCCCATTATGGTTCCATAATCACCCCTAATGAAGCAACACCCCTCAAATAAATTGTAGGCTTCATTCTTTCCTTTCAAATATGATTCTTGACTTCTTTTAAGTCTCTTGGAGTCATCACACAATTAAAACAAAGGATCTAATATCATGTTGTTTCTTTAGGTTATACTATAGAACCTAAGGCACCAAATCACTTTCTATGAGTTCCAAATTTTTTTCAAGGCCTCCCCTCATTTTCATTCATCATATATGACTCAAGAATGGGCTTAGAAAATTTTAAAACTCTCCCTAGCTATGCTATCCCTTAGGCCGAGACAATGGAGGTTTTTGCTCATGGAGCTTGCTTTGTTTTCTTAAGGGGAGATGCATGTGGGGAGCCTCTTAGGGATCTTAGGAGCTCATTTAAACTCTTATTTAGGCCTAGGAATCATCATACAAAATTAGATTTTACAAGGTGTGATTGAAACCCTAGAACTTGCATCTTGAAATCTAATGGTTTTTTGTTGATTCTCTTTGCATTTTCTTAATCTCCACATCCTTTTTCTTTAGATTCACCCTTGGTTCTGCCTAAAAATCAAGTCCTCCTAGGGTTTTCTCATGTTAGGCAAAATGGAGGAAGAGGGAACCAAAGACGTCCATGATATTCATGTTTTTAGACTTACCCAAGAGGTGCCAAATATTGAGAGAAGCCATTTAGACATTTTGGTACCCTATATGGGGCATAAATTTGCTATTTTAGAACCCTACATCACTTTTTGTCCAAATGAGCTCTTCTTAATCTAAGCTTTGGCATGAATTTAGAGCTTGTTGAAAGCTTTTTGAAAAGCTAAAGTATAAAATTTTTGGAGGTCTACAGAATATTTGAGGAATTTCCAAAGTTGGAAAAAATTTTGGTTTTGGTCATGGTACTGTGCACTCTGGTCTGAAAATGAAATCTGTCACACAGGGCTCAAATGATATCCAATTGCCACAAAATTTTATGCAAAGAAACTACATATTCCTAGTGACTTGTGCCAACTAGAAACACCTCATTTGGATGTCTAGAGAGGGAGATATGAATTTTTGAAAATACTGTCTAGTATCAGACCCTCAAGCTGAACTCAGGTACTATTTGATTAATTTTTGAGGTCTAAGCATGCTTGAACTGGTCTAGAGTTATTTTTCTCCTTTAGCTAACATCTATAACTTTCCAAGTTGATATCATTTCCATAGGTTGAATTTTTGTGGAATTAATTGGACATTTTTGAAGTTTGCTACATAATTTTGTAACAACACCAATGGACAACTTGACCTCTGGACATTTTTTGAATGTCAAACATCCTCTATGTTGGATGTTATGATCTAGACATATTTTTAACATGAAGTGGACATGTGTATCTTTCTAGAATGGGCAAGAATATATGATTTCAATATTTCTAGAATTAGTTATGATTTTCCAAAGTTGTGATAAAAATGAGGATAAATCTAGACGAAATTTCATATGTATATTTTATGCTCCCCTTCGAGTTCCTTGAGATGTAGGCCACTTTTGATGATGCAAATGAGTTGTATTCATATAATTAAATATGAGAATGTGATGTATGAGCTCATATGGCCCACAAGACTCTAAATGGAAGAATCTATGCATAGCACAATGCAAATTTATTCATTTTGTAATGCCATTTTTTTGCCTCTTTTATGAAATGCATGGTAGGTCGGTCCATTAAAAGTAAAAAGCTTAGTCCAAAGTACATAGGTCCTTTCTAGATTCTTAATAAAGTAATTGATAAAGTAAGACCTGTGGCTTACAGACTAGCCCTTCCTCCTAACCTAAGCCAAGTCCATAACATATTCCATGTTTCCCAGCTTAAAAAGCACCAATCTGACTATTTACATGTCATAGAATATGAGAATGTATAGTATGAGCTCACACAGTCCATGTGATACTGAATGAAATTTTTAAAGATGACGTAATGCAAAGAAATTCATTATTTTATTCCCTTTGTCATACATCCCCTTGGTGTTTAATGATGTGAAGTATATGAATATCATGAAATAGACTAGAAATAGATGATGTTACATTTATTGGCACCATAAATTCTAGCTCATTTCATGCTATCTTTATGCTTCTCATTAGACATCTCATGGAAGAATCAAGGAAATAGCATAAAATAATGAATATTTTCACATTGCATCGTGTATAAAAATTCCATTCTGTGTCACGTGGATCGTGTGAGCTCATACTATACATTCTCATATTTAATGACATCAATACAACTCTTTTGCATCATAAAATGTGGCCCATAACTCAAGAAAACAGAAATGAAGCATAAAATATGGATGTTTATTTTTGGCCAGCTTTTGCCTCTTTTCTATACAAACTTGTGGAGATGGTTTCTCTTGGCCTAGAAATAATTTATGTAAGCCAATTAGGTTCATGAAACAAATTCTAAGGTCACAAAATTTGCTTAGACACTAGGTTGTTTTATAAACCCCATTATAGTTCTATAATTGCACATAATGAAGTAACACCCCTCAAATAAATTCTAGGCTCCATTCTTTCCTTTCAAATATGATTCTTGACTCCTTTTAAGCCTCTTGGAATCATCACACAATTAAAACAAAGGGCCTAACATCATGTTGTTTCTTTAGGTCATACTATGGAACCTAAGGCACCAAATCACTTTCTATGAGTTCTAAATTTTTTCCAACGCCTCTCCTCATTTTCATTCATCATATATGACTCAAGAATAGGCTTAGAAAAATTTAAAACTCTCCCTAGCTATGCTATCTCCCTTAGGCCGAGACAATGGAGGTTTTTGCTCTCCATGGAGCTTGCTTTATTTTCTTAAGGGGAGATGCATGTGGGGAGCCTCTTACAGACCTTAGGAGCTCATTTAAACTCTTATTTGGGCCTAAGAATCATCATACAAAATCAGATTTTACAAGGTGCAATTGAAACCCTAGAACTTGCATCTTGAAATCTAATAATTTTTTGTTGATTCCCTTTGCATTTCTTAATTTTCACACCTTTTTTCCTTAGATTCGCCCTTGGTTCTGCCTAAAAATCAAGTCCTCCTAGGGTTTTCTCATGTTAGGTGAAATGGAGGAGGAGGGAACCAAAGATGATAACCATTGGAAAAGAAATTACATTGTTTTCTTGCTTTTTCTCACTTGAATCTTGTGTTCTTTGAGCTCCTATCTTTAAATCCAAAATTTTCCCTCAATTTCTCCCTTAAAACTGATCTACATACTTCCTTATAATCATAGGAAATAAAGGAGAATGAAGGAGAAGAGGTTTGGAAGAGAAAGAGCATGAAAACCCATACCTTTCTACCTTGAATTTCTCCTCCTTTTCTTCCTCCTCTTGTGCACCTCATTCCTTAGGGTTTTCCTCTGGTTTTGGGTAGAACATGGTCGTGCATAATGAAGGGAGAAGAAGGGCATATCATATATATAGGTGGGAGGGAGTTACACTTTTCAAAAATTTTCATTTTGCCCTTCATTCTTGGCATTTTCATTTCTCCTTCGTTTTAGCTCCTTTTTCAGAACCATCTTTTTTTATTATGAATTTAGATTTCAATTTAGCAAAATGCCTTTGGAATCACTCAAATCGGAGTTAAAACCTTCTCGAATGAATTCATCAAAGTTCGGGTACACTGACATTAGAAAACGTCCACTAGAGGGGATTTAATTGTCCCTGGGCTTTCCATGGTTTTCATGGCCTTTGAGAACCCTGGAGAACTTATAAATTTCATTTAAAAAGCCCTCTTGTGTGAATTTCAAAATTTGCTCAAAATTACAAAAGTGCCATTACGTTTCGTAAGCTTTTCGTAAGAAATTGTTTTTTCATTCTAGCTCTGTTTTTCTTTCCATCTAAGTTTGGGATTCTCATTTTTAGGAGTCTAGAATGCTTCTTAACTTTTTTGGGACCTTAACTACATCATCTCGGGGGCCTTCCTTTTGTATCAGGTGAGTTTCATTCATTAACAGAGAAACTATACATTATATTTCTCACATTTTCTTTCATTTTCAAAGAACTGGATGTTACATATATCGCCTAAATTTTAAGGATGAAATTTCATTTAAGGGGGGAATGTAATATCTAGCCTCCCTAAAATTGAACTAAAATCAATTAGATACTAAAAGAAGACCCTAGAATAAAATGAAAAGAGATGAAATAAGGATTGAATAATAATATAGGCATTTAGAAATAAGGATACAAGGTTAATGATGGCTTGAAATCGGAGCAAAAGTGGCTAAACAAAGAAACCGATAACAAGTGGCAAAATTGTAATTTTGAGCAACTTTTTAAAAGCTCAAAGGAGGAAGTTTTAAATGGCAAAATTAAGTTTCCTATGATTCTTAGAGGCCCTAAAAACTATAGGAACGGTCAGAATGACCAAAACTCTTTTGGTGGGTAATTTAGGCCATTGGTTGACTTAAATTTTGACCAGATGATTTGATAAAGTTCAAACCCCATAAATTTGAAAGTAGATGTGAGTAATAAACATGAGAATCTATATTTTTACATGGAATTGATGTTTCTTAAAAAGAATATAGAATGAGCGCAAATGGCATGAGCAAAGTTCAAGAGCATGGATGGAATTTTGAAACTATTCTAAAATATCCTCCCTTCCTTATCATAAAGCTATGCCACCTCCTTTAGCCATTAGAATTAACCTATACTAGATTCAAGAGGTCTGAAAATGGTGTCCAAACAGGGGGAAGAGAGGAGGAAGAATAAGGCAAAATATGTATGAAAATTTATAAAATTTCATGGTATTGCTTTCACTAAGCTTCCTCTCCTCTCTGAGCTCTCTCTAATGGTGGTTTTAGTTTCTTGAAAGGAGCACTTTTGTGGATGGTCTCTTAGAAGAAGGAAAGGATTTGATAAAACCATTGATAACACCAAATTCTCTATTGAATAAGGAATCAACCAAGGTAAAATACAAGCTAGAATACTTGCTCTTTTCTTGTGTTTTTCTTCTTTATTAGTTCGACCTCACCATGAGGATGATAAAGGGAATAGGTTTGTGGTTGAAACATGTTAAGAATAGGGTTTATAAGGCGTTCAAAGTAAGATTATGTAATTGGAATCAAGAAGAAAGACATAGAATATGACTTATGGATATTAGGGTTTCTACTACACCTAAGGAGTTTTAGAACCATTCAAAGGTATTTTAAGCTATATGAATTCATAATTAAGTTATAAAGAAACCAAGAAATGTATGAATGCACCATGTAATACCTTATTTTATAACACTTTTTCTACTACAATTGCCTTTATAGGAGTCAATGGAAACCTGAACTAATTAATTTTTTTCCTTTTAAAAGCTTCCTCATACAATTTCACTATTCATTTGGTCATTTCCAATTTCTTATCTAACTTTGAAAATATATAATTAATTATAGAAAAATCGTATGAGGTTGGTTCAGGGCTCCACTTCAAGCTCTCTAAGCCCTTTACACGGGGAAAATACTTACTTAGCAGAGTGCATATAAATTCATATAAAGTTGCCCCTACAACAAATTGGACAGTTTTACCCCTCATTGGTCATATTATTATTATTATTATTATTTGCTTTTATATAAGTACAGGCATTCTTGCATCTTATGCACGCTAGTCATACTCTTTTTACTTTAGGGTTAGGTATATACATGGCTTTCCATTTCATACCTGAGTACCTTACAGTGTCATAATATAACTCATACACGCAGTAATCTAAAATATTTAATTACATAACAAAACATGGTACATAAAAGTAAGGTTCTTGATTTATGTTTCCAGATTCTTTGCTCTTTCTTTGCTTGAACTCAGACCTAGCATAGGCTATATTTGGGGTGAGATTATAAAATCTCAGTAGTATTAAACCAATCTCATTCACAAGCAAGCATGTAAGTACATAACATAATGCCAGTCAAGATGCCACATACCACATAGCAATACAAGAAATTTTATACAAGGCCAAGCACAATCTAAGCATACATGTCTCATCTTATAGCATAAATGACAGCTTGATATAACATAACACTCATCATTATACAAACATATAAGCTTAAAGAAAGAGAGAGGAAAACTACTACCTTAGCAAACGTTGCTCCTCAATCCTTGGGAGTCGGCTTACTTGCTTTTAGAGTTTCCAAAACAACATCAAACCCTATAATCATAATGATAATTCATTACAATCAACACATAAACCTTAACTTCTAAAATAGGATGACCCCTTTTAAACTTAATATGACCATTGGAATTAGAAAAATCTAACTCCTTCCCTTCCCATTCATTATGGCCGAATAATATACATTTCTTGGCCAAAATTTAAGAATTTTATTCCATGACCTTTGGGGGCTTTCCCATAGGTATTACTAGCTAAAAACACCCTTTTGAATCCATTGGAATGGATAAAACCATCAAATTCCAGCCCCAACATCACGTTTTGGTCATCACATAATCTAGCTCCGTTTTAAGCTCAAAGTGCGTTTCTTTGGTTCTAAAAATTCCATAACCTTTTTCTTTATGTTTTAGGACATGAAATTTGGTATACATGACTTTAAGACATCAAGAAAACACCATAAAAATTTTGGGAAAATTCGGACAGCATCTCCCCATGCTTTCTATTTTCCCAAAAATTACAATATTTGTGTTTTCCAAAGTTTCAGCACATAAGAACAATAACTAAGCTCATATGGCCTTCATGTTCAACATATAAACTTCATTTCAAGGCCTTCATCTTCAACATATAAACTCAATTTCTAATGATTCATATGCTGTCGAAAAATAACTCATAGCTAGGGTTTAACAAAACTAGCTTAAAGCATGTGATTTACAAGTATAAGATGGAGAAAACTTACTCTTTAAGCTTAAGCCTTGCTTCTTTTGGTTTTCTCACACTAAAATCCTTTCTTTTCCCACTTAGAGCAACATTTCACCTTGAAGAAAAGATGAATATGCAGCTGCCCTTTGGAAGAAATGGTTGGAGAATGGAGAAGATGGAGAAATTTGGTGAAGAATGGTGGTAGTTTTGCTTGGTTTCACTTCATCTTCCACTTTTTCTCCCTCTCTCTCTCTCTTCACGTTTTTCTTTCTTTCTTCCTTGTGTGTGGCGTGAAAATGGTGCAATGGAGGTGAAGAAGATGAATCTAATGAAGTTAAATGGTCATACTAAATTTGGACCTTTGGATCAACCTTTTCAAGATCAAATCTTAACCTTCCGTTCCTTTTTTTCTTTTGATTTTCTAATTTCATAACTAAATATCTTCTTCCAAAAATTCTTGGCCACACACTTGGAAGCCTTGCCTTAGCCCTTAAGTTATGGAGAGTAACCATGGTTAATTTTTTTAACTCAACCATGGTCAACTTTTAACTCAACCATAGTTAGTTTCTAACTTAACCATGGTGAATTCTTTAACATAACTAAAATCATTTTCTTCTTTCCCTTTCATTTTATATTTATATTTGGGTTTCATCTTCTCTAAAACCCTAATTATATCTTCTCTTCTCTTTCTAGGTCTTTAGAATCAGCTATTTGGCCTTATCGCAGTTTAACCATCGGTGTCTGGGCCCACTTAAGGTTTTACGATACAATACATAGCTTTAGACTTTCTAAAATTTATAAATATTATTTCCTCTACTTTCTGGTCATACTGAGCTTCAAACATAGTTCAGGGGCCCTTAACCTCAATCCTCATAAATTTCGGTGTCAATCTAACAACTGGGTCTATAGGTGTAATTTTCACTGTTCTTATTATGATTATGCTATAAACTTTTTATTTGCTGCAATTCTGTCCCTAAAACTCCTTTAGATTTTCTTAGCCCTTTAGCTATTTTTATTTCTATAGTTGTCACAACTTCCTTTTTCTATTTTGCTTATGGCTACTGATCGGGCTACCCAGATCCCAGACCGGATCCCGCCCGGCCATTCGGACAACTTGGCATCATTAGACCCATCTCATCAAACTGAGTTTAATCGTGGGTCACGGATTTTTGAGATTCTCGCTCGATTTTTTGATATTCATGCTTAAAGCCATGAATAGAGGGTGAAACTAGGGTTCCCTGAACTTTAGGGCAATTTATACATTTTGTCCGACATATAACTTTTCTTTGCATTTTAGTCCCTGGCTCCTTCATACTTGACTTTGGAGGCTCTTAGGGACCTTTTTCTGATTTTTTTTTTTCTAATTTAGCCCCAATTTTAGGGCACTTCTGGCCTTGACTCATCATTATTTACGATCTAGAATATTATTCTAATTTTATTAGACCTCAATTTATTCTATTTGGGGGACTTCCTTTCATATTCGGTGAATTTCGTACATTGACGGAGAAACCATATGTTACGTTTCTCGTGTTTCCTTATGTTTTCTTAGATTTTCAGAAAATCGGATGTTACATTTCTCCCCTCCTTAAATAAATTTCGTCCTCGAAATTTGGGGTACATTCTCATATGACATTTCTTATATCCTTGCTAACTGGTCTTTTCTTACCTTTGCCTGTTTAGATTTAAACTTGTGTTTTACTCTCTTTATTCACTCAAAAGGGTTTATATAACTCTTTAGGTTAATGACTAATCATCATGCTCTTACTCTGTCCTGTACTAACATCGAAGAGTAACTACCACTGACTACTGCTAAATTCTTGTGGGATGCTAACTTTACTCATAGTCTCGATTAATGGAGACATATTGTATCACTTTCCTTATTTACAACTATACCTGACCCCTTTCTGAATATATAATTTGGCATATAAGGATCTCTCTATCCTTCGGTCAGGGCTACTGTCTGCTGGGTAGTGGTTTATCTGGCTCTAACTCTGGAAAGCTTATTTCTTACTTTCCTCATCCCATACACTGTGCTCATCTTTAGAGAGATCTAGTCAGTAGTCTAACTATCTGAGTAAAGCCTTCATATCTCTGTAGCAATAGTCTACCAGACTCAGGAGGTCTCTAGTCTCTGAAACAAAAGCTAGCTAAAATTGTACTGGTCTCTGAGACTAAGTACTCTATAAAACTATCTCAGGCTGTCATCTCTACCAGAGAACTATAATGATGTGGCTAGGGCTCTCTATAACACTATGGGATCTACTGCGACCCCTAGGTCTACTGCAACCTCTTAGAGCCCTGCTAGGGTCTACTGCAACCCACTGTGCTATGCTAAGATCTATTGCGATCCATCTCTGGGAGACGTCAAAGCTTAAGATCACTGTATTTGATAGTAAAATACATGCTCACCAAGTCTGATGACTATCGCCCCTAATAGTTGAGGCTAAACTCAGAGGTGCATCATGCTCTTCGTGTGAAGTGGGTTCTACACGATCTGATTCTCTAGGATCTCGTCATACTGATACTAGGGAGCATTTTAAAATTTTCACTCATTGCCCCTCATAGGATCCTCAGATTCCCACTTTAGCCTCTCTTTACTTGGGCTTTCTTTTCTTACTCTAACTATACTCATCTATCTTTTCCTCTCATATCCTGCAATTATTAACTATGCCCATGTTTTGCTTTTAAGTGCTTTGGCATGAGGGCATCTCACACTCTGAGTGTGGTTAACATGTCTAGCTGGAGAGAGGCTATGCATTGGTCCCTATTCATTTTGTTTACATGTACTATAAGGGACTTAAATTATATATACTGAACTCATGCTATCTGGATCTGAACATTCTTTACTAGGGATTCCTTTCTGCATGCTTTTCTTATCATTTTGATATTACTAGAATTCTTTACCTTTTATCTTTTGACTTATCTCATTATTTAACTAACTAGGATACCCTTCGATTATTAAGACACTTTGGTGATTAATGTCGTTGTTTGCCATGCACTCAAGTCACATTACTATTAGGTTGATCAGGCCTAATATCATGCAACCATTGTTGCAAGCAAACCATAACATCAAACACTAATACACGGGCGCCTCATGACTGAGCTCAAAGCCACTATCGTCTGTATATTACAAATCTCCTAATAATCTAAAGTATTCCTTTCTTACTTCTCTCTATTTGCCCTATTCTCGCAGAGTGCTCGGGGAAAGTAGGATTCTTTCTCTACTACATCCTGAGATCTCTCTACATTGCCCGACTATTTTTATTTCGGGCAGTATCATGCTAGAAGGGCATCCATGCCAAGGACAAGTGTGCTTTCTTAAATACTTAAGCACATCAACTTAATGTCTATTCTCAATTTATTATATCCTCGACTTGAACACTGTCATATTTTCTTTCCTTTTTACCTTTCTTATCTTCTTACTTGAGTAAGAGGATGTTCTACTACTGGCTGTTTCTGTTGCCAGTTCAAGTTTCTTTACGCTCAAGAGCACCTATATTTTCCCGAGTTTCTTTACTTATTTACTCTCTATAACATCAAGGGGTCTACTTTTTTCTCTTACTCTTACTTTGCTCTTAACTAGAGCATCCCCTTGTAGGAAAATTCTATTTCATGAAATCTTAGAAATTACCTTTTATGGTACTCTTGACTTACACTCTTTCTCTATATAATGCAAAGACTCACCTTCTCAGGCGGTCTCTAGCTCCCTCGAGCTTCTCTGAGGGTATTAAGGCACTCATTGTTTGTCTCAACTCGTTTCTACCTTCATATCGAAGCTAGGCTTTCTCTCTGTTCAACCTCTTGGTCTTTTCCCCAAGAGCACAGTATACTGATTTTAAGGTTTCATTAACCCAATCCAAGACCTTTAATGTTTGTATTCTACCTTACTGAAGACTTATGCTCTACTGGGTGCTTTAATTACTCATATGCCTTAACCCTACATTATTCTCATATTAGGGAGCTCGTCGGACTGACTATTGGACCCCTATATGCTTACTTTTCTATGCTCAGTCTACTCATTTAGTCACTACTAAAGCACGTGAATCAATCATACAAGACATTCAAGAGTTTCCCAAGTGTTTGGATTGGCCTCACACTTCTCCTCATGGGTTTTGGACTTGCCTCACCCATTCTTTAAGAGCTTTGGACTCAACCATACTCTTGGAAGCCTACTTCGCTATTAGGAGACTCCTTGCTTTGCCTCAACCAAGCTCAAGGGTTCTTAGCTCATCCTCATCAAAGGGAAGAGTTCTTGGCCTCTCCTCACTCAAGCAAACTCATACAAACATCATGGATTCATTTAAAACATAACATAGCATCAAGGATCATGACATGTAAAGGCATGTTAGCATACTTTTCATAGCTTAAAAATACATATACACACATTCTAAAACAAGCTAAACACATATCCATGCATGAGAGAAGGTGGACTTACAATGAACTTAGTACTTCTTAACCTATTCTTATTCTCTTTTGAATCTCTGTCATTTAGTGTTTCATAGAGTAGCATTCTAGGTTGGAGTCAACGCCTTATAGGCAGGTCTCAACAACCTTATTATTCTTGTGTTTGATATTATCTAAGAATTCCCTTCTCAGTTTCAACTACTAGGCCCACTAATCACGAGTTACTTACTGATTTTTTTTCGTCACCCTTTACTGTTCTTCTTCTTTATTTATACTAGGGGTCCCTGCTCTCTGTGCATCAATTGACCCTATAGTAACTTATTTCTCATGTTAGCCTGAATATGACCAATAAGGCCTTTCATGTCACAATACACTCTACTATAACTAGGAGCTTTTTCTTGAGCTATATAATTCAAGCCTCACCATCTCTGGTTGCAGCCCGTCATCAAAGCTAGAGGATTCCACCTCTTGCTTTACTTGTACACATACATAACTAATTGCCACCTCTGGGCTGTCTGAGCTTTAGGGAGTGTAACTTATAAGTTAAACCCTGGCTTGATGGAATTGCTTTTCTGGGCTCTTCACATCATCATATCTGGGTGCCATGACTAGGGGGAATAACTCTCTTAACCCTCACTCTGTGCGGTAACAGCTTTACCGCATACTATGCTATCTCACTACTTGTTCCTGCATTAGGCAAGACATCCTCGAACGTTCTGAATGTGGCACTCAGGGAGATTAGGCCTCTCATAACCTCTCTAGGCAAGCCTCTCTAGCAGCTCAGAGCTTGCCACTGATCCCGACGAGCCACTACAAATTATAGGGCTCTAGCCGTTAGGTCACTTAACTCTGTTTTAGAACTGAAGGCCAATCTCACCCACAACTGACCACCTACTCACGACCATTCACAACTCCTTTAGTATAAATAAAAACATAAGTCACTTGTACACACCCAAGATACCTCATATAAGGCTTTTCATAACTCTATAAACCTTTACATAGCCTTATAGCCACATCCTCAAGCCATATACAACCTTTGAAAAGCCTGAAACTTTGCTCTGATACCAATAAATGTAATACCTTATTTTATAACACTTTTCCTACTATAATTGCCTTTAGAGGAGTCAATGGAAACCTGAACTAATTAATTTTTTTCCTTTTAAAAGCTTCCTCATACAATTTCACTATTCATTTGGTCATTTCCAATTTCTTATCTAACTTTAAAAATACATAATTAATTATAGAAAAATCGTATGAGGTTGGTTCAAGGCTCTACTTCAAGCTCTCTAAGCCCTTTACACGGGGAAAATACTTACTTAGCAGAGTGCATATAAATTCATATAAAGTTGCCCCTACAACAAATTGGACAGTTTTACCCCTCATTGGTCATATTATTATTATTATTATTATTATTATTATTATTTTGCCTTCATATAAGTAAAGGCATTCTTGCATCTTATGCATGCTAGTCATACCCTTTTTACTTCAGAGTTAGGTATATACATGGCTTTCCATTTCATACCTGCGTACCTTACAGTGTCATAATATAACACATACACGCAGTAATCTAAAATATTTAATTACATAACAAAACGTAGTACATAAAAATAAGGTCCTCGATTTATGTCTCCAGATTCTTTGCTCTTTCTTTGCTTGAACTTGGACCTAGCATGGGTTATATTTATGGTGAGATTATGAAATCTCGGTAGTAGTAAACCAATCTCATTCACAAGCAAGCATGTAAGTACATAACATAATGCCAGTCAAGATGCCACATATCGCATAGCAATACAAGGAATTTCATACAAGGCCAAGTGTAACGCCATCATGTCTAGCTCATACCCATCATGCCTTACATGCTGTGATATGAGATATAGGAAGAATAAAGTGAGATCTTCCTCATTGGATTCATACACTTCCTTAAAGTTGTGACATGGTTAAAAATTCATTTCAGTGTCACATGGACCGTGTGAGCTCATTCTATGCATCCTCATATTTAATTGCACCATTATAACTCATTTCAATCCCAAAAACATGCTTTTAGCACATGGAAACCAAAAAGAGGTATGGAACATGCATGTTCATTTTCGGCCAGGCTTGGCCTCATTTCTGGGCAAAGTTTGGAAAATCACAACTAAATATAGAAAAATATAAAGCATGTAATCTTAGTCATTCTGGAATTCTTGGGATGTCTACTTCATGCTAAAAATCTTTACAAGTCATAACATCCCACACACAGGACTTTTGACATGCAAATTGTTCTGGAGGTCGGACTAGTCCTGATACTATCACAGTTTACTGATATAAACTTTAAAAATGTCCAACTAATTCCAAAAAAATCCAATGCTTGCAAATGATACCATTATGGAAAGATGTGGATGTTAAATAGAGAGAAAAAATGTCTCCAGATCAGTTCATCGAGCCAAACTCTCAGAAATCGATGGAACAGTATCTCTGGTCAGGCAAGATGACTAATATTGGGCAGAAACTTTGAAAATGCATATCTTCCTCTCTAGACCTCCAAATGAGGTGCTTCCAGTTTCTACAAGTCACTGTGACTGTCTAGTTTCTGCCTATAAAATTTCGTAGCCATTAGATTACGTTTGCCCCTTAGATGACATAATTTCACAACTGACCAAATGAACAGTGTTGATGCAAAATCCGAAATTCTGATACCAACTTTGAAAAATCATAGAAAATTCCACAGACCTCCAAATGACCTAATCTTTAGCTTCCCAAAAATATATAGACAAGATCTAGTCACATGCCAAATTTCAAGGTAAGAAGAGGTCATTTGGTCAGACTTGGATATCATGGGGCAAAGTGACCAGATTTTATGTTACAAGAGGGTTATTAGGGTTCAACTTTGCTTCTCTTATTTCTAAGGCTCTATGAGCACATGGGAAAGCATCAACATAGGCTATCAAACATGGCTCAAATGTCTAACAACCCAGATTTACAAAACTCACTCTCCCACACCAAAACATACACCATGTACATAATGTCAAGATCTTGCTATTCATAACAAAACTTGCTACATCATTCAAGATGGTTCTAATTCTCATACATATATGATAAATACATTTGTTTACAAGTATTCATACGTGCTACATCATATACATCATTAGAGTACATCTCTTAACTTAACTACAAAATAGTGATAACATGACTATTTCACAACTCCTTTGCCAATTTTCTAGCTTCAAACTTGGTGGCTCCCATCTCTTGTCTCACTTGGTCTACCTAGCATGTTAGGATAGTGGAGAGGGGGAGTGAGATTCCAAGAATTTCAATAGCTCATCTCTCATTCAATCATACATAAAGCATGCAAACAAGTCTCACAAATGTATGCATGGGCATATTAGCATGTGAAATCATAAGAAAAGCATTTTCAACATTTGAGTAGGCCATACATAACATACAAAAGCTTGCCAAGCAAGTGGATTAGCCTCACCCATTCACTTGTGGATTTTGTACTTGCCTCACCCATTCTTTAAGAGGTTCTTAGATTCAACCTTACTTTTGAGAGTTAACCTCACTTTTGGGAGACTCTTTACTTTGTCTCAACTAACTTTAGGGTTCTTGGCTCATCCTCACCATGGCTAGAGGTTTGTTGGCTTTTCCATACTCAAGCAAACCAAAGTAATAACATAATACATCATTGAAATACATAAGGCATTATCATGTTAGCATACTTTTCATGGTTTAAAAACATACATACACACATGCAAAACAATGTAAGCACACATCTATGCATGAGAGAAGGTGGAGAAGGCTACCTTATAGGCTAACACAAGCCTTCCCTTTCAATTTGTCTCCTCCCTTGTTGATTTCACAATCACAACTAGACAGGAGTGCTTCTCTTGAGCCTAAGCACACAAAAAGCATGAAATTACTCTCTTAACACTTTATTCATGAAGAGAAACTAGGGTTTCTCTCTCTAGAATTCCACTAACTCTCCTTCCTCTCTCAAGCTCTCAAGAAAGGAAAGCAAAGAAGAAGAAGTAAAAATATATGAGTTTTGGTCTTCTTCAAGAGGGGTTTTCCACTCTCCCTCTTCTAAACCAAGCTCAAAGCCCAACTATTCAATAACCAAAACCATAGGAAGAGAGGCAAAGAAAGAAGAACAACATGCTAAGAAGAAAAACCATGCAAATCTTACCTTTTTCTTATTCTTCCTTCCTCCTCTAGGTTTCTCTCTCTCTCCTCCGCCCTTTTCTCTGCCTTAAAGGGAGCTTAAGTCGTTTAAAAGGAGAAAGGAGGAGTTTGGATACTTTAAAAAGTCAAATTCTCTTTTTTCACGCTTTTCTGGACTAACCCTTGTTATAGCGAGGCATAACCCTCGCTACGGCGAGCACGTATCAGTCCCAGACCCCTACCTTCGCTACGGCACACACTACGGCGAGCAACTCCTTGGTTTTTGTATCGGATGCTCGCACTCATTATAGCTAGAAGCATTCTCACTATAGCTAGAAGGCACTCTCGCTATAGCTAGACCATTTCTCGCTATAGCGAACAGGTACATTCGTTATAGCGAGGCCATTTCTCGCTATAACTAGCAGACTTAGAAAATTTTTAGCCCTTCGAAAATTTTCAACTTTTTTTTTCTGGTTGTTACACCAAGCACAATCTAAGCCTACATGTCTCATCTTATAGCATAAATGACAGCTTGATATAGCATAACACTCATCATTATACAAACATACAAGCTTAAAGAAAGAGAGAGGAAAACTACTACCTTAGCAAACGTTGCTCTTCAATCCTTGAGACTCAGCTTACTTGCTTTTGGAGTTCCCAAAATAACATCAAACCCTATAATGATAATGATAATTCATTACAATCAACACATAAACCTTAACTTCTAAAATAGGATGACCCTTTTTAAACTTAATGGGACCATTGGAATTGGAAAAATCTAACTCATTCCCTTCCCATTCACTATGGCCGAATAGTATGCATTTCTTGGCCAAAATTTAGGAATTTTATCCCATGAGCTTTGGGGGCTTTCCTATAGGTATTCCTAGCTAAAAACACCATTTTTAATCCATTGGAATGGATAAAATCATCAAATTCTATCCCCAACATCACGTTTTGGTCATCACATAATCTAGCTCTGTTTTAGGCTCAAAGTGCGTTTCTTTGGTTCTAAAAATTCCATAACCTTTTTCTTTATGTTTTAGGACATGAAATTTGGTATACATGACTTTAAGACATCAAGAAAACACCATAAAAATTTTGGGAAAATTCGGACAGCATCTCCCCATGCTTTCTATTTTCCCAAAAATTACAATATTTGTGTTTTCCAAAGTTTCAGCACATAAGAACAATAACTAAGCTCATATGGCCTTCATGTTCAACATATAAACTTCATTTCAAGGCCTTCATATTCAACATATAAACTCGATTTCTAATGATTCATATGCTGTCCAAAAATAACTCATAGCTAGGGTTTAACAAAACTAGCTTAAAGCATGTGATTTACAAGTATAAGATGGAGAAAACTTACTCTTTAAGCTTAAGCCTTGCTTCTTTTGGTTTTCTCACACTAAAATCCTTTCTTTTCCCACTTAGAGCAACATTTCACCTTGAAGAAAAGATGAATATGCAGCTGCCCTTTGGAAGAAATGGTTGGAGAATGGAGAAGATGGAGAAATTTGGTGAAGAATGGTGGTAGTTTTGCTTGGTTTCACTTCATCTTCCACTTTTTCTCCCTCTCTCTCTCTCTTCACGTTTTTCTTTCTTTCTTCCTTGTGTGTGGCGTGAAAATGGTGCAATGGAGGTGAAGAAGATGAATCTAATGAAGTTAAATGGTCATACTAAATTTGGACCTTTGGATCAACCTTTTCAAGATCAAATCTTAACCTTCCGTTCCTTTTTTTCTTTTGATTTTCTAATTTCATAACTAAATATCTTCTTCCAAAAATTCTTGGCCACACACTTGGAAGCCTTGCCTTAGCCCTTAAGTTATGGAGAGTAACCATGGTTAATTTTTTAACTCAACCATGGTCAACTTTTAACTCAACCATGGTTAGTTTCTAACTTAACCATGGTGAATTCTTTAACATAACTAAAATCATTTTCTTCTTTCCATTTCATTTTATATTTATATTTGGGTTTCATCTTCTCTAAAACCCTAATTATATCTTCTCTTCTCTTTCTGGGCCTTTAGAATCAGCTATTGGGCCTTATCACGGTCTAACCATTGGTGTCTGGGCCCACTTAAGGTTTTATGATACAATACATAGCTTTAGACTTTCTAAAATTTATAAATATTATTTCCTCTGCTTTCTGGTCATACTGAGCTTCAAACATAGTTCAGGGGCCCTTAACCTCAATCCTCATAAATTTCGATGTCAATCTGACAACCGGGTCTATAGGTGTAATTTTCACCGTTCTTATTATGATTATGCTATAAACTTTTCATTTACTGCAATTCTGTCCCTGAAACTCCTAAGGGTTTCTTAGCCCTTTAGCTATTTTTATTTCTATAGTTGTCACAACTTCCTTTTTCTATTTTGCTTATGGCTACTGATCAGGCTAACCAGATCCCAGACTGGATCCCACCCGGCCATCCGGACAACTTGGCATCATTGGACCCGTCTCATCAAACTGAGTTTAACTGTGGGTCACGGATTCTTGAGATTCTCACCCGATTTTTTGATATTCGTGCTTAAAGCTACGAATAGAGAGCGAAACTAGGGTTCCATGAACTTTAGGGCAATTTATACATTTTGCCCGACATATAACTTTTCTTTACATTTTAGTCCCTGGCTCCTTCATACTTAACTTTGGAGGCTCTTCGGGACCTTTTTCTTATCTCTTTTTTTTTTCTATTTTAACCCCAATTTTAGGGCACCTCTAGCCTTAACTCATAATTACTTACGATCTAGAATATTATTTTAATTTTATTAGACCTCAATTTATTCTATTTGGGGAACTTTCTTTCATATTCGGTGAATTTCGTACATTGACGGAGAAACCATATGTTACGTTTCTCACGTTTCCTTACGTTTTCTTAGATTTTCAGAAAACCGGATGTTGCACACCAAATTCCCAAAAGAGAAGAAACAAAGCTCTAATTGGAGCCCTCTTACATCATGGTTCAGTCAAGCTAAAGTTAAGGTATTGAGATAGTGTTTTCTTAAGTTCTAATAAATTTAGAAGCTTCAATATGATGAATAAAAAATTATGGAAACATTGGATTGGATTTAAGAACCCTAAATTGAAAGTTAAAATTTTAAGGCCTAAATGAGGTTAAAGAAGCAAGTTGATTTTAAATCCCTCTAACCAAGCCTATGATGATTCAAATGAGTTTCTTTAGAGCTAGAATACTCATAGCAAATGAGAGTTTGGGATTTAGAAATTGAAAACCAAAGGTTACTTCTTATTGGGCTTAAACTAGCTTCAAAGTGCTTATTAAGATCTAATGAGACTAAGTGATAAGTATAAGACCTAGAATGAGTCCAAATGAATTAATTGGCCTTGTAATTGTCATGTGTAGGCCAAGCTAGTCTAAACTCACCAAGATGTTGATGCCAAGTGAATGAAAAAGCAAGAGAAAAGCCAAGACCAAGTGGGTTAGTGGTATTTAAAGCTCCACAAGTCCTAAGGTAGCTTTATGTCCCTTTCTTGCATGCATATGCATGCTTGAATGAGTTGAAATATTTGTATGTATTTGTTGCTTAATGCATTAATGAGATATGTCACGTTATATTTTCCAAAATGAGTTATATGTATATGAAAAACTTATATGAAGATCCTAACTCCCTAAGACATGGAATTGAGCGTAGTGGCTCTTCTTTGGCCCCAGGTTGTATTAGTTGAATCCAGCTAGTTTATGATGATGCCATGGCTTGAGAAAGAATAAGTTTTTATGTTATATGATGCATCTGAATTACATGAGGCATATGCATAGCATCTTTGCACCGCATGCATTACATTTCCTCAAAGTGTAAATGTGTGCATTGATTGGTTGAGATTAGCTACTAAGATTGTTATACTATACAAGAATACACATATATCCTAAGCCATACTCCTTTTATAACAACAACAACTTATATTAATGCTTTTGGCAACGAAAATTTTTGTTATTAAAACAAAAATTTCTCTATTTGTGCCCAAATAGTTATCCTCATCAAAGTTTCTAAAATTCATGCCAAACAAATTTGATAGGCTTGGAATATCACATAAAGAAGCATAAATTTTGGATTCCATTACATATGTCTCAAATCCCCACTTTTATACAAATGCATATATTATAAGTTAACTTTAAAAATTTATATCTTGGGCTTGGAAATTCCAATTCATGCAAATTAAGTGTCTATGGAAAGCTCAGGATATGAATTATATTTGCTAAAAATTTTCAAGTAGAATTGAGTTCATTTGACCCACAAAATTCAATGGAACAATAACACTAGTATAGTAACCGAGAATAAATCAAAACCAAAACTTTAGAAATGTATATATTTGGCTATACAACTTTGATTCATGTAAACTCGATAGCTATGGAAAGCTTATAATGCCAACCATATTCCTATGAAATTTCATGAGCATTAAAGTTCATTTAGATCATCAAATGCATAAAACATCAAATTTGGACCATATGAATAGTGCAAAGGATTTTTTGTAATTTTAAGCCAATTTTGAAAATTCATAATAAATTTTATAGAGCTCCAAAAATTGTATTCTTTAGCTTTATGGAAATCTCTAAATGAGCATTAATTTCTTACCATATTTCATCCAAAAATTCATCCATTTGCTCAATATATAGTTTAGATGCAAAATATGGCTTAATGTGATACAATTTTGGGTCCAAATGGTTCAAAATGGACCACTTTAGTTCATGTGATCACTTGGACATGTCTCAAATGAAAAACACAGCATATATGGCTAGTTTATCATATCCTAAACATCATACAATCCAATTTTACTCTCCCACTTGCCATTACATACATGTAATCCATGGTACATAAATGGTCAATTTGCATAATCTTCCACATTTACCTTAAAAAATGATACATACATCACAGTCCCATACATTGAAATATGTGGAAAAAGATACATCTCAAATTAATCATATACATCCCTTTGTATACAAGAAAATACAAAAAAAATCTACACTATTATCAAAGTAAAGTATTTCGTGCTCTTTGGTCTCCATCCTTGCTTTCTTCATGATTCCCTAGATATGGTTATAAATAATACAGAGAGGAATGAGATTCAAGGAATTCCCATAGCTCATTCATTATTCAAGTACACATATATGGTATGTTCAAGGTCAAGAAGAGCAAGTATGCTTATTATACCATCCAAAATCAATTATATTCATGCATAAGGGATCATATGGCTCTACTAAGAGTAAAACAAACTCTAGGGACTTTTGATCTAATCTCACCCTATAATTTAAGAATTTTGGTTTAGCTTCACCTTTCTTCAGAGACTTTTGACTTAGTCTCACTTATATTTGAGACTTTTGGCCTTATCTTACCCACATTTAAGGACTTTTGGCCTTAACTCACCTAATTCAAGGGACTTTTTTCACAACCTCACCCATTGAAGAGCCAAATTCATTCCAAATGCAATCATTATCAAACAAATGCATATTATCATCAATCAAATAATAACGTACATAAATAGCAATTAAGATATACAAACAATTCAAGACCAAACAAACAAACAACATATAGATGCAAGAATGGATGAAGAGCTACCTTGTACAAAAATCAAATTTAATTCATCCTTTGCTCTTGATTGTTCTTCTCAGCCTCACACAAGCACTTGAGGGGATTTTTATTTGTTTGGCCTAGACACATTAAACAAGGCACAATTATATCAATGGAATAATATTTGGACTCAAGTAAGCCTTACATAAGCTAGCTTTAGCTTTATGTTTCCATATTACTTCATTTAGGGGCATAATGAAGCAACTTATGTAAATCAATATCTTGGCTCCAAATTCTCACTCAATATAAACCATATGACTCCTTTGAACTCATTAGTGTAACACCATAATGTCTTAACCTCAATTAATCTCTCTCTTGGTTTGATTCCATATGATTTCCAATGAAAAGGACTAAAACCGTGATATTTTAATACTTTTAAGTCAGGGTTTAAACACTCATATTTTGCCCCGTGGGTCTTGTGAATCCATCATTCACATTCTCTACTCAAACTCCATTTATATAACTCATACAAGCATAAAACAACCCATGAACCACATATAGGAAGCCAAAAACCAAGAAAATGTAATTTCTCAAATGGGCCCAAAAGTCAGATTTTTGGCTCTAACTTTGAAAAATCATAAATAATTCTTGAAAAATGGGAATCAAACAAACCATAGATTTCTGGAAATTTTTGGATGTTAAATTTATACTAAAAATAATTCCAAACCATAATCCTAGTGTTTGAACCATGTTGACATTGAAAAAGAGACAGAGGTCCGGCTGTCCCTGGTACTGATGTAGCTTGCTGTCATGAAATTAAAAAATTCATAACTAATTTCAAAAAAATCTATTCTGGGAAAACTATACCAATTTAGAAAGCTACAGATGTTAACTAGAGGGAAAAAATATGTTCAGATCATTTCAGTAGCCTTTAGATCTCGAAAACTGATGGAACAGTAACAAAGGTCGTATGGCTTCCTTGATGCTAATGCAGAACTTTAGAAAGTTATTTCTCCTTCTACAGACCTCCAATTGAGGTGCTTCTAGTTGGTATAGGTCACTATGGATATCTACTTTATGCCTATAAAATTTTATGACAATCGGATATCGTTTGGTCCATAAATGACATAGATTCATTTTCGAACCTATTTGTATAGTATAATAACCAAAACCAAAAAATTCTCCAACTTCAAAAATTTGCCAAATATTCCCTAGATCTCCAAATATTACCCACTTTAGCTTCCAAAGAAGTTCTCAATAGGCTCTAGAGGCATGCCAAATTTCATATCAAGAAAAGCTCATTTGATCATACTTTGATAGAGCTAATAAATTTGGCAGTTTTGATACTATAAATGGGTTCAAAATGGAGGTAAATGGTCCCCTACATGCTCTAGCACCTCTTGGGCAAATTTTAAAGCATAAAAATAACATATATAAATTGCCCAAGTGATCCAAACTAACACACATCTCAAACTCACTATGTTACAGGCAAAAATACACTACTACGCATAAGCCACAAAGGAGCCAAATCTTATAATTTTATTGCTTTGGCTCTATACATGGTTCATATATCATTCATACATACTTTTACACTTGCTTAAGTATTTACATCTCAAAAATAATAGGTGCATATTCATTTTGGCACCTCTTTACATCAAAAGAACTAAAATAACTATACAACTCCCTAAGCATGCGCAACTAGACTCCTTGGTTTGCACTTTGATCTCCTTGAGCTCCACCTAACATGTTAAGATGGGAGAGGGAAGGGGGAGAGATTCATGGAATCTCAATAGCTCATGCACTTATTCAAGGAAGCAATCAAGGCATATAAACAAGTTAAAGCATGCAAACCATTCACAATTACACAACACATGATTTTCATACCATGATATCATATCAATGCTAAGAATAAGCTCTAGGACTTTTGGTCTAGCCTCACCCGATTTTTGAAACTTTTGGATTGGCCTCACCCTTGGTTTAGGGACTTTTAGCTCCACTTCACCCATCTCAAGGGACTTTTGGCACTACCTCACCTGAGCAATTTTCATAACCCAAAACATAAACATATTAGTACCAATGCATCAAGGCAACATTGAATGGCATGTTTCACAATACAAGCATATACACAAACATACAATGACTATTACACATCCAAGCATGCAACAAGAAAGAGTGGAGAGCTACCTTACAAGCTAACACAAGCCTTCCCTTTCAATTTCTCTTATTCCTTCTTGGTCTCACAATTACAACTAGATGGAGCTGCTTCTTTTGAGCCTAGACACAACAAAGAGCATGCAATTACTCTCTTGGAAGTCAAACAATTACTCATAAAGGCTAGGAGATTAAAGCCCTAGTTTTTCTCTTCTTAAATTTTACTAACCCTTCTCCTAATTCTTATGTATTTTCTCAACTTCCCATACTCTAATTCAAAGATCTCTTACTTGCTCTAGGTCAAACTTCCTCTCAAGCTCTCAAGTTGGTAAAACCAACATACTCAAGGAAAGTAAAGGGAGAAGATGCAATAAAATGGAAAGAAGTTATTTTAAATAAAGCTCTTTCCAAGAGGCTCTTCCTTTGCATAAATCTTCTCCTCAAATCCTTACACTTCCCCCTTTGACTTAAGCCCAAAACTAAGCCAACTTAATAACCAAAACCATAGAAAGAGAGAGCAAAGAGAGAAGAACAAAACTCTATGAAGAAAAGCTATGGAGATCTCAAGTTATGCTTACCTTTTTCTTGTTCTTCCTTCCTTCTCTAGGTCTCTCTCTCTCTCCACAACCCTTTTCTCTATTTTGGTCGAAGCCTAAGTCGGTTAAAAGAAAAAGAAGGAATTTGGACACTTTAAGAAGTCAAATTCTCCTTTTTTATGCTTTTCTGAACTAACCCCTCGCTATAATGAAGAATAACCCTTGCTACGGCGAGTACGTATCAGTCCAGACCCCTGTTTTCACTATGACGTGTGCTATTGCCAGAAACCCCCTGGTTTTTGTATGAGATGCCTGAACTCGCTATAGCTAGAAGCATTCTTGCTATAGCTAGGCCATTTCTCACTATAACTAACAGACTTAGAAAATTTCAAGACTCTGAATTTTTTTTTTCTGGTTGTCACAATTAGAGTCATCACATATTCAATTCAAGGAGCCTAACACTAAGTTTCTTCTTTATGCATAATGGAAACTAAACTTTCACCTTTCAAAATAATGCTTCTAAATTCAAACCAATGATTTCTTTAGTATTTATAATTTATATCTAGACCTAGGTGCTCCCACTTGGTCTTGGCAGAGACTATGCTCAAGAATAGGGTCCATGGATTTTTTGTTTTGTTCTTAGGGATTTTGCACCTCTAGAGCTTAGCTAGTGTAACACCATATATTTTTAGCTCATTTCATAATATTCTTATGCTTGACAACATAGATTCCATGAAGGAAGTAAGAAAAATCCATTAAAATAATATATTATTTGGTATTGCGTCATGTATAAAAATTTTATTTTGTGTCACGTGGACCATGTGAGCTCATACAATACATTCTCATATTTAATTGCATGAATAAAACTCATTTGCATCATCAAAAGTGGCTTACATCTCAAGAAAGTCGAAGGAATGCATGAAATATACATATATAATTTCAGCCAACTTTGTCCTCATTTCTGTCACAACTTTTGAAAAATCATAACTAATTCTAGAAAAATCAAAATCATACATTCTTAGCCATTTTGGAAAGCTACATATGTCTACTTCATACTATAAATATGTCTAGATAATAACATCTAACACAAAGGACGTGTGACATGCGAAATGGTCCAGAGGTCAGGCTATCCACTGGTGCTGTCATAGAATTCTGTAGCAAACTTCAAAAATGTCCAATTAATTCCAAAAATATCCAATCTATGCAAATAATACCAATCTAGAAAGTTGTGGATGTTAGCTAGAGGTTAAAATAACTCCAGACTAGTTTAGGGACGCCTATACCTTGAAATCCAATAAAACAATAATAGAGGTTGGCTGAAATTCCTGATACTGGGCAGATTCTTTGAAAATTTATATCTCCCTTTTTAGACATTCAAATAGGGTCCTTCTAGTTGTCACAAGTCACTGGGAATGTCTAATTTCTTTGTATAAAATTTCATGGCAATTGGACATCATTTGAGCCATATGTGATAAATTTCCTTTTCAAACCAGTATGAATAGTGACATGACCAAAACCAAAAAACTTTTCAAATTTAAAAATTCATCAAATATTCTGTAGATATCCAAAAATTATGTTCTTTAGTTTTTCAAAAATCTCTCAACAAGTTCTAATTATATGCCAAATCTCAGATCAAGAAGAGCACATTTGGATTAAAAGTGACATAGGGTTCTAAATTGGTCAATTTTGACTCCATAAGGGATACCAAAGTGTCCAAATGGCTTTCCTTGGGATTTGGCACCTCTTGGGCAAGTCTAAAAGTATAATTAGGACTTGTGTAAGCTGCCCAAATAGTCCCAACCCTCATGCATCTCATTTTGGCCATCTCATCCACACTTATATACAATTGCATAATACCATCAATGTAGCTAGTTTGCCATCATATACTCAAATTACATTCTAATGGCTACATGACATATTCTCTCATTCATACATGACATATTATCATAATTACATATGCTCAAGATGTCATAGACCATATACAATAGTGGATTACATCATTTGACATAAATATGGCCTTAAAGAACCAAAACCATGCATTATGTTATCAAGCTCTCTTCTTCAAGGAGGTTGGCTTCCATTACCTTGTCTACTTGATCCACCTAGCATGTTAGATCATTGGAGAGGAGGGAATGAGATTCAAAGAATCCTAATAGCTCATCTCCCATTCAATCATACATAATGGATGCAAAACAAGTCTCATAAATGCATGCATGACATGTGGGCATGTGCAATTATTCAAGGAGCATTCTTAACATTTGAAAAAGTCACACAAAGCATACAAAGGCTTGCCAAGCAAGTGGATTGGCCTCATCTAATTTCTCGTGGATATTGGACTTGCCTCACCCATTCCTTAAGAGATTCTTGGACTCAACCATGCTCTTGGGAGCTAACTTTGCTTTTGGGAGACTCTTTACTTTGTCTCAACTAATCTTAAGGGTTCTTGGCTCATCCTCACCATAGCTAAGGTTTCTTGGCCTCACCACACTCATGCAAACTATAACACCATACTTCTAGGACTCAATTCATACAATTCCCATGCCTCATCTTATGTTTGTTCTATGGAAACAATATAGTGGCATAGGGAGTTATGAATAAAAATACATTTCTCTACTGGTAAAATTTTTCTTTCAGAGTCCCGTAGCCCATATGAAAGCATCTATCACTTTCTCATACCTAAACACATGAATATAACTCATTTCCATCATCAAATGTGGCCTACAACTCGTGGAAAGCAAAGGAGCATATGAAATCCATGTTTGCATTTTTGGCCAGGATTTCCTCTTTTCTGTCACAAACTTTGAAATATCATAACTAAATCTAGAAAAATCCAAAACATGAAATCTTGGTCATTCTGGAAAGCTTGGGACGTCTACTTCATGATAAAAATATGTACAAGTCATAAAACCCCACACACAGAGTGTTTGACACGCGAAATAGTCTAGAGGTTGGACTGGGTTCTGATGCTGTCACAGTTTACTAATATAAACTTCAAAAATGTCCAATTAATTACACAAAACTCCAATACATGCAAATGATACCAATCTGGAAATCTGTGGATGTTAACTAGAGGGAAAAAATATATCCAGATCAGTTCATCAAGCCCAGATCTCAAAAATTGATGGAACAATACTTCTGGTCGGGCTAGGTTACTGATACTGGACATAAACTTCAAAAATTCATATCTCCCTCTCTAGACCTCCAAATGAGGTGCTTCTAGTTGGCATGAGTCACTGTGGTTATCTACTTTCTCTGTACAAAAGTTTGTGCCAATTGGACATCATTTGAATTTCGGGTGACAGAAAACAATTTCGGACCAAATGAATAGTGCAGCAAACCAGAAACATGAATTTTTCCAACTTTGAAAAATCCTCAAATATTCTGTAGACCTCCAAAAATTATGATCTTTAGCTTTCTAGAAATCTCTCAATGAGACATAATGCATGCCAAATCTCTGATCAAGACTAACTCATTTGGCCAAAAAGTGACATAGAATTCTATTATGGTCAAATTTGGCTCCATATGAGGCACCAAATTTGCCAAATGGCCTTCCCTTGGTTGTGGCACCTTTTGGGCATGTCTAAAAGTACATTTGAGACTTGGGTAAGCTGCCCAAATGGTCCCAAATCTCATGCATCTCATTTTATCTATTCAACCCACACTTATGCATACATTCATCAAAATCTCATATTGCACACCTTGGCCTTTCATACTCAAAATAAGTGCTATAGGTCATATATCATTTTCATACATCTAAACATCACATAATAGTATATTTACACATGTCTTATGGTTCATAGTACATATATAACATCATATACATTATGAACTATCATTATGGTTCCAAAATGGCTAAAATAACACATAGGCTTGTCAATCCTTGCTCTTCATGGTTGTTGGCTCCGTTCACCCATAATTACTTAGTCCACCTAGCATGTTAGATCATTGAAGAGGAGGGGATGAGATTCAAAGAATCCCAATAGCTCATCTCCAATTCAATCACACATAATATGTGCAAAGCAAGCTTTACAAATGCATGCATGGAGGAAATAAAAGCCATGGACATTTTAAAGCAAACTTGGCATGTGAACAACTCATACAAATCATTCAAGTGCTCATCAAGTATTAGGATTGGCCTCACACTTCTCCTCATAGATTTTGGACTTCCCTCACCCATTCTTGAGCATTTTGGACTCAACCATACTCTTGGGAGCCCACTTTGCTTTTAAGAGACTCTTTACTTTGTCTCAACCAAGCTCGAGGGTTCTTGGCTCATCCTCACCCAAGGGAAGAGTTCTTGGCCTCTCCACACTCAAGTAAACTCATACAAACATCATGCACTCATTAGAAAACATAACATGGCATCAAGGATCATAGCATATAAAGGAATGCTAGCATACTTTTCATAGCTTGAAATTATACATACACACATTCTAAAACAAGCTAAACACACATCCATGCATGACAGAAGATGGAGAGAGCTACCTTGTATACAAGCACACACTTTTTTCGTAGCTTTCAAGCCTCTTCTTTCGGCCACACATCCACAATTTGGTGGAGATGGTTTCTCTTGGCCTAGATACAATTTATGGGAGCCAATTAGGTTCATGAAACAAACTCTAAGGTCATACAACTTGCTTAGATACTAGATTGCTCTATAGGCTCCATTATGGTCCATAAATGCACCTAATGAAGCAACACTCCTCAAACAATTTCTAGGCTCCATTCTTTACTCTCAAATATGATTCTTG